>JANVCC010000010.1:44163880-44204959 GCA_025345505.1 Todiramphus chloris collaris | reverse complement strand
AAAAAAAAAAAAAAAAAAAAAAAAAAAAAAAAAAAAAAACAAAAAAACCCCAAGTTTAGATAACTTGTTTCATCCTTGTAAGCACAAGGTCTAAGCATTATCAGAGAATGGTATCAGCAATGGCAATGTGTGTGGTCACTTTATGACTGCTAATTTTCATGGAAAGCAGTGTTTACTGAGGGTGCTTTTGAAAGATATAAATCAGAAATCTTATGGTCAGAATCATGACCTTGCAAAAACCCAAAACTCACCCACTTCACAAACCTACAACTGGTCAGAGACAAAAGTGCTTATTTGTTGCTGAAATGTGCAACTATGTTTTGTTTCCAGAACAGGCATTACAACTGCAATACATGAGCTGGATTTACTCTGGTACACAAATTCCAGAGCAACACTAGTTGCAGATTCTTTAATCTTACTGAAAATTTGACTACATGCAAAACAGAAAAAAAAAAAAAAAAAAAAAATCCACATTCAGTTGACAAGTATTTCTATATGACAACATAGCATTTTAGTATTAAATTCAGAGAAACAGATATAAAGCCACTTGAGTATGTGTCACTATACTTCTATTTCTTCCTCAAACCATATTGTAAAATTGTCTTGGTTTTAGTCCTGTTTAGTTCTGTTACCTCCCTGTCAGTTTTCCATGGAATCAAATAAATACGAAGAGCTATTAATTCCAAAGAGCATTAACCCTTATATGTAGTTATGTACAAAGCACTAAAAATATCAGCATTTTAGGTTCTCATGACCAATCAACAGCACATAAATATATTTAATATTTTTAACAAATACCATCATAGATATTAGTGGCTAGCAATATGGCTGCAGACTGAAAATCCATGATTCAGATTAGAGATTCACATATTAAGAAATATCCAGCTAAGAAATATTGTACTTTGCACAAGGGATGAGAGATAAAACAGTATTTTTTTATTTATAGTGGTTGAATCCTCTGAATCTTTATCAGTGTATGCTGTGGTGAACTAGAAATTGTCTACTGGACTATCCTTGCCTACTGTTGGCATTATGAGAGTTAAAACATTTCCCCGTCATTCTATAGCTTTCCCTTTACTGACATTCTTTGTTAATTTTTTTCATAAGAAAATTCAAACCAGAAAGACAAAGGACATTACTGAAAACTTAATACCACTTGACCTTGTCACATTAGCCCTGGGCATAAGAGAGATATAAATTACAAAGAAGACACAAAAGTAAAAGATATTCACAAAAAAAAAAATCAAGCTATAGCTTCCTCTTTCTGCTCCCATTTAAGGCTCTAGCAGGACAGGATACAGGGAGACACAGTAACTCTGTGTCAGAAAAAAAAATTTAAGAGACTAGAACCGTTGCAGGTATGCATCAGAGAAAAATAAAGATTGCTCTTCCCAACACTACTACCAGCTACTGCTCAAGATGGTCCAAATCCTGCTGTGCTTTTTCCCAAAATTAACATTGATGTTAATGAGACATTAGCAGGGAGAAGGACAAAATAACTGAAAATAAATCTATATTAATCTAGACCATTAAGCCCATATTTCTTCTTCATACTTAAAAAATATTTAGTCTGTAATATTCACCATATTTATACATAGTAATCAAATATAAAGTATGAATTTGTCAGCCACTTGTTTCTGAATACTCTAGTAGGCAGTATTTCAACTGTATGGTGCCACATACTTAAGAGGTAAACATTAGCAGCAAAGAATTACTGGAAGCAATCAAAAAAATCTAGACTGGTACAGATGGGATGGGGAAAACTGCTATATATAAGCATAGCTTTTTCATGACTGACTTATTTCAACATCCAATGACAGACATTATGACAACACTGGAAAAGTTGTCAAATTCTCAAAACATGATGGCTTGAAATGACAGTGAGTTCAGCTCCTATATCTGAGAAATTAGGTTAAAAACAAAGATACTATATAGAGTTAAGTAGGGAGAACAATATGTACTAAGAAAGAATTGTTCTGACTTTTTAGCATTTCTGTCATAAGCCTTTTAGGAATAGGTTGCATCTAGTTGAAAAAACATGGGAGCAACATGTTCAAAGAATTTGATTCTGGCCAAACCAACTTTTCCCCCCAAAAAAGAAATTTTTTAGATGAGTGCATTTTTGAAAATATTTCATTTTTATCTATCACACTTACATTATCTTAATGAAAAACAAGATACAGCAAAAAAAAAAAGAACTTTGTCATGTTAATTCCATATCAAACCAGAAATTTTCAGATGGATAGATTTTGAAGTTGAAAAAACACCCTGAAGTAATGGCTACCTGAGCAGCAGATTGATTTAGTGTCTCACTGTATAACTTTTAAATGAAAAAGACATCAACATGCAAGCTACATAATTAAGTGGGACTACATTAAAAATATAAATACCACTTGATCTCGTAACTGATACTAACTATGTATTAATTTTAGTACCAAAAGCACATTCTTCCTCTCCTACGTCTAAATCTTTACCTACAACAGAACAAAAAAGAAAATGGGACTTTTTTCAAAATTAACAGTTGTGTTTGACAGCTGATATAAAATAGAGCACAGATCTCCACAGTCCCAATTCTGCAGTAACCAAGTCAAGACGATATCCTTCATTGGCTTTGGTCAACTGCACATTGACCAAGTATGTGCTTCGTATGGGAAAGCCACAATAAAACAATAAAAGCAGTAGTGGTGAAATAGTTGCAATTTGTAATTCCTTGTTGCAAGATTGCAGGTTTAAAACAATTAATTTTATGTGTTTCATCTTTGTCAAATTTGGTTTATGATACAGACAAAGCAACTCAGGAATAAAAAAAATCCTGTAAATTAATGTAAGAATTTTCTTTCACAGTACTTCACTTTTAGAACGAGTACAGATTCACAGCATTACCATTATAAGGACTTCCTGCAATCAGTAAGAAGAAAATGGCACTCAGTGCACACTTGAAAAAAATTCACAAAATTGCACTGGCTGTAGGATAAAAGTAAAGAAACAGCTTTTCTTTCAACAGCTTACTCCATTACATTCACTGTTTCTATAGAACGCTGAGTTACTTATGCTATAGCACACACATATGGAGCTGCTTATAAGTGTACATAAAGTGAGTGCAACAGAGCAGGCTACTGAAATGCCAGGAATTTTAAGGCTTTTATTACGCATTTAAAGCTATCTTGTCCTGTTTGTCACAAAGATTTGAGATAAGCTACAGATACATTAAGGAAAGAAAGGGAATTGTTTGGGAAGGAGGTGTGTGTTTATTTTCAGCACACCCAGTTTGCTGTTGCAAAAACACATGCTTTCTCCCAGTTCAGCCGAAGAAACTCAGCTGATCAAACACTGCATTTCAGCTTAGCCACTGGAAAACCAGAATAAGCACTACAGTGGACATCAAAAACTGTATGATCATGGGATAGACAAGTGACATAAGTTACATCTACATGGCCAGCCCAGCACAACCTAGATCCAGAGGATGCATTCAAGCTATGCCTGCAACTGCTAATTCTCTCCCTAGCAGGCACATGAGGTCTTCATGCAGTTTTGCAACCTTTATATTGCTGACAGAATAGCTATACCTTAATGTTAACAAAAAACAAGCTGGAGGAAGAAACTACAAGAAGATAGAGCCACATTACTGTATGTTCCAGAAAAATCTCAACAAGACAAGGGGGAAAAAAGAAAAGAATGAGCAAACACCATGAATTAAATCAATATGTGTGATTCAGAATCTAACACTTAACAAATAACACTGATAATCACAGGCAGAAAACACTTTCTCCAAACACCAGAAGAACTAATAAAAGAACAAGAAAGCCCCCTAAAAGTCTAGCAACTTGAAGTTTAGATTCTGTAAATATACCTAGGTGTTATATTTATATCCAAGTGTTTACACAGATACTACTTCATTAGAAATTACTTGAAAACAATCCAAAAAGTTATATAAAAATATAGGCTGTACATACCCAAATAACATTATTTTTTCAATGAAAGACATTCCTCATAATAACAGGGCTTGGTCTTACAGATCTTTTCCCCACAGGCTCCCAGCTAGAGAGCTAGGTCCTGCTGAACTAAATGTCACAAGGATAGGATTCATCGGTTCAAATGTAGACACCTACATATGATCTGGTCATTTTGACACTGTTAATAGTCAATGAAGATGAACAGGCAATTGTAGGATATGATTAGTCTCAAAGCAAACAGTCAAAAATGGCAGATGAATCACACTCTAAAAGCATCTCCTTTTCACTAACAGAAGAGTAAAGTGATTCATTCAGAATATATATTCTATATATAGTCTGCAACAAAGCATATTCTATTTGTTTATCTGAGATCAATCTTGTTCAGGGTGAAATGGTCACAATACAGAGAAGTAATTAATTTACACTAATTTACATTATAAAAATTGATTCTGAATCTTTTATTAGAATTTTTATTGAGAAAAAAAGGGTGTGAGTGTGAAAATAAAAAAATACAGATGTACAGATTAGCTTAGGAAATGAATGGAGAGCTAGTTACAGAGTATGATGTAGTGAATGATGTAGTTTTATGCTGCTTGTCTTGATCCTTTTTTATTTTATACCTTTCAAAATGAACCATAAAAGTAAAAAATTAAAGCAAATATGTTTGTTTTGGAGGGCGTTATGTATGTAAAATAAAAAAACATTCTCATTTGTCCTGTTTAACTCTAGAAGTTGCACTTAGCATAGCCTTCAAAGTCTGTTTTGAATAAACTAGCTGTGAAATATGAAGTTTGACAGACATACTCTAGAAACAATTGCTAAAGAAAGGGGAAAAAAAAAGAAACACCATGGTTTTAATAATGGCACAATACTCAAAAAATATTTTCATATAATATCTAATAGAAAAAAAAGACTTTTCATATTTAATGTTGTTTCACATTTTCTTAGCTAAAGGTAGACAATGTCATTACTTGTCAACCGTGTATTTTCAAAGAATATCTGGAAGAGATCCTATTTTAACCACACTGAGAATAATACTTTTCAGTTAAGTATTATGTTCCTCAGTTTTTAAACAGAAGAATGTTTCTTGCTTACCTATTTTGAGACAGAAAAAGAATCTTCAATAGAGGCAACCAATACAAAGACAGCATTCTCATAGCAGAAATGTTATTGTCATCCAAATATAGTTCTCTTAGGAGAACATGATTTTCCAGTCTTGGAATCTAAATAGAAAAGAGATGGTTATTCAACATTAATATAAATTAGAGAAATAACAATGGAATGCTTACCAGATGATTTTCATAAATCATTACTAAATACAAGCAAGAAAAACACTTTGGATATATGTATCATTTCCTTATTAGGTATGTACCAGTTGTCACACCAAATCTCTACATATCAGGTGGTATTTTTTTAATGTCTTTTACCTAGTCTCAATAGTCAAGAGAAATAATTAAAAAAAAAAAAAAAAAGCCACAGTCTTACTATTTTATTCATCCACTTATTTGCTTCTTACTGACAATGTTTCCACTCTCTAAGATTAGTAAGAGAATCATTGTCAGTACATATGACTAAATGTAGCATTAGAAAACCACATTCTGATTTTAACTGCTGCAGCACAAACTTCAGCATTTGGAGAATCAGTGTACATCAAAACAGACTGAAATATTACCTATATGTAATACTAATACTGTTTTGTTACTATTACCTATATGTAATGATAATAATATTCAGTTGTATTTTAAACAAAAAGTCAGCATCATATAATAGAAACTGAAGACTAGATGCTATAAACAAAGAAGGATAATATATATACTGAGGGACCAATTTTTCAAGGACGTAAGAGCAAGAAAATACTTAACTGCTAGCCATTTGTATCTTTGAAAGAAGAAGAAATAGCCTGCCTAAGAGTGTGAAACATCCCACGGCAAACAAAAAGTACATGATCAGCACTCTGAAATATATGGTGGTTAACAAAGATGTACTCGTAACAGCCACTGAATTCTAAGCTTTTACCTCTTTGAGGTTATTGCCTTGCAACTTCAGAATTTGAAGTAGGCCACAATTCTCAATGCCTTCAACTTCTGTGAGATGATTAAAAGAGCAGTCTAGGTGAATGAGAGTAGGTGCTTCACAGAGACCTTTTGTGCTGATTAACTGATTATGGTCCACAATTAATTGCTGAAGATTTTTCAATGACTCCAGACCATCTGAGAATTAAAGATTTTATCTGAATTAAGCCATGATGAAATAAAAACCTGTTGGTTTTCAAGAAAACTCTAAACTTTCAATGTATTTATATTATCTATAGTAACAATTAATATTAGTCCTGTATACAGTTTAAAAATATTTACCGTATTTTGATCTTACCAAATGTACAGCACCTATAGGTCATAAATTTCTGATCTTGTTAACTGAGCAGTAACACTTCATAACCCCTTTAGCATTTCTGTAGTAACAGAACATTTTTTTAGTGATAAATTATACTTAATATGCTTTAAGCACATTTATAACTGCTACAGAGAACCTATAGGCTCTGTGAAATGCTAACAGCTCTCTGAAAATCACACCTCAGAATGGAAACAGTATTTGTTTAAAAGTTAATTTTAATTATTTCACTTTTAAAAGTTTTTTTAAGTTATCAGCAAGGTGAGAACAAATTGTGTTAAAACTTACATCAGCAGCATTTGTATTATTTAAGCATACCTTGTTAGAGAAATTATGCCACAAAATAATTTTAATGAAGAAATTCATAAAGAAAACTTAGTTCCTTTGAGAATAAAGCTATGTTTCTATATTCATTACACTTTCAACAAACCTACTCCTTCCATCTAGTGTAAAGAGCAAGAATATTTGTGAGCTTTACCCTAAAAAGATGCCAAGGAAAATGTTCCTGACAGCATTTGTCTCTTTCACAGAATATTTTCTCACATGTCCTTCTTACAATGGCAAAAATCACAGTCTTTCAATGGTCCACATATTCTAGATGTTCTGAAAACTCACTGATGCGTCTGACTTGCTATGGGTCCAAGCAGTTTTTCTGTATCTCTGTAGTAGAACTCATTTTAAAGGACACAAAACATATCTAAAATAAGGAAATCCTTAATTTCCATAATTATATATCCATAAATATGTATCCATAAAATCCATAATCCTTTTTTTTCATGTATTCTTCACAGGATTATTTGAGGCAATACTTCGTTTCACTTTTATTTCATCCCAAAATTTCCAAGTTCCCAAAGGGAATTTGGGTGAGTTCTACAGAAGTGAATGTCTTTGTGATTGTCCTCTGAGAATAAATTGTATTATGATACCAGAGACCAATTTGCACCATGGATTATTGAGAATACAGAAGAAGAATTAAAAAAGAAAATGAAAGGTAAGGAGAAAACGGAAGTAAAAAATTAAATGCCAAAGCTAGCATACGTTTAAAAAAATCTCAATCAAATACAGGCCTTCAAATCACAGTAATTTAGAAATGGAAAGCACTTAGTGTAAATAACTCAATTGCCTGATATTAAAGAGATATCCTAAATCTAAAACAAATGTCCCATACTTCAAAACTGTGCTTTAGGAAATAAATATACCAACCTTTAATTATTCTGAAAGAATTTCAAACATGCCCATGACATTCTATCCTGACTGCAAGATCCTGGTCTGTATTTTCTTTTACTCATGGATAAAAATAAAAAAGGAACCAGCACCATCTAGTGGTCTCAAAATAATTTCGGTTCGGACAGTGCTAAAATTAACAGCTCCTCAGACTTCCTTACAAGAGCAGTCCTTAAATCTCCACTTTTAAGTTATCAGCATAGCAGTACTAGAAACTTTAAAAGCACTGAATTAGTCTGGAGTGGGACAGAGAGGACAGACTTCACACACAGGAAGAAAAGGCAAGCAGTTAACACAGGATCTGGGAATTTCCTATTCTGCATGCTGCACAAAGCACCTTTTTTTACATCTCCTTTTCATCTGTCTTGCTTAATTAGATAGAATGTCATTCAGAGCAGACAAGGCTATGTACAATAGGATCACAATGTATTTGGGAACTATCAAAAGCAGTCCAACAGAAACATACGCAAGAGAGAATAATGTGATACAAACAGATGGAATTTTAATATTTCTTCTGTAGACATGTAAAATTAAAAATAAGCATGAAAATCTTCTGCACATTTTCAGAAGATACTGTCTGTTTTATATATAATGTAACCAAGAACAGCTATAGCTGTGGGAAAATGCATGATGTAAAAAATATAAGGTTTCAGCAAGATTTGTGGAGAACCTTTACAAAAGTAGCTCTTAGCAATTCGCAAAAGGCAGCTGGATTCTCTTATCTTGGGACTCTATCTTAGCTATCATTGCAATTCTGAAGTAACTTCTACATGTGACAATGAATGATATGAGAGGTGCAAAAGCTGACAGTGAACATGAAGATGAAAAAACACATACAAAAAAAACCCAAAACAAAACCACAAAATTCCTGTAAGTTGCCTGATGATAACAAACTTTATGTGCTTTCTTAAAGAGTAGTTCCAAAGAAGCATTTACAACCATCCACAACTATGTGATCCTATTCTTACCACTGCCAGAATTTTAGCCAACATACTATGGCAATACAAACATCCTACAAAAGCGCGTTCTATGATTCAAGTCAAAATGCTACTTTTTGTGTCAGAAAATTTTTAAGGAAAGCATTCATCTTCCAAATACAAACATAGGCACTAAACTTCAGTGTATTACTGACCCGATTATTTAGTTTGTGATTATTCATTCTTAAGTAGAAAAGCATAATTGAGACATATTGCTTACAATCTTACTGTAATTTTTCCCCTGCTGATGCTGTACTTCAGTGAGAGGAGAGAAAAAGAAAAAGGAAATCATAGTATGCTTAAAGTTTCCTGCTTTAATTGCTTATTGTAGTATCACAAACATAAATAAGCCTTATTTCTTAGGAAAAAGTCCACAGCCTTTGTCAAAGATGAATGAAGAGAGAACATTGCACAGTACTACAGCTTCTAAAATTGCTAAGGGTCATCCTGCAGGATTTACAGATGGGGGAGATACCTTAACTTGTTAAAACCCATAAAACTTTTTGTGTATCCCATGCAACTACTTACAACCAATAAGTTATTGTACGAAATCAATCCTGTGTTACGTGTCTGTTTAAAACAGACATTCTCAAAGCAACTGTAGAGAGGAGAAAGACAGATTCCAAGTTGATTTTTGTGAACATTTATTTACTCACTCCAGTTCACTCCGTAAACAGCAACACACTGCACAAAACAGAATATGCAAGAGGATTTTTCTCTGCTTGGCCTGTACAATGATACTACATTCCATGCAGATACCAAATTCCCAAGTGTCATCCACTAATACTATGTCATTCTTACAGTAATCTTGCAGACATTTTATTCTCAGATACTATAAACTCTGTTCTCAAATACTAACATTCCAAATTTGCACATATGTGCAAAAAAAATTTTAAAATATCAACATTAAACCCTCTCATCTATGATTATTTTTAAACTTTCCCATTTCCTGTTTGTTATGCCCTTGTATTTATCACAGAATTGCATTATCCATCTTCATACTGTTTCAGTCTCCTTGGGTTTTTTAAACATTGTAAATAATTTCTTTGCATAAATGCTTTATGTAAATGTGTTTCATCTATTAGCTTAATAAGTGTTTTATATTATTTTCCTGCTGTCCAGTAGGAAAGCAAAGTATACCTACATATTTAAAAGAAAACTAAAAGTCTAAATCAAGAAAAATGAAATAAAAATCTCCTTATCCCTTTTCCATTCCCAGCTCTGCAATCTTTCCAAGTAGCATCATCAGATTTAGCACAGATGAAGACAGCACAACTAGAAAGTCACCTTTTCAGCATTCATCACATGTTGTATTTTTTCTTGACTATAAGATTTTATTTCAGTGGACAAATCTCTGAAGATTGATCTCTTGTTAAGACTATGATACTGCAGTTATATAATCAGTCGTATTTTGGTGGCCTTTATAAATTTCACGGTATATCATGCACCAAAACTTAAGTCTCTAGAGCACAGGGAGGCTGTTAAATCTAAATTCTGTTCTATCCCCTGTGCTGACTTCTTGAAGTAAATTTGCTACTTTCAAACCTTGAGAGCTCTCTTTCAAGTAATGATCTAGCAATTTACTACTACCTTTTCTCAACTGTTAATGTTGCTTTTGAAGGACCACTAATGGTCTTTCCTCTGTACATCATTCTAAACCCAGAAAACTGCCTTCTTCACTTTTCAAACAGCAAACCTCTTGGGTTTTTTTTATTTCACTACACTTTCCTGACATTTTGCCAGTAGAAAAGGCTCTGGATCCTGACTACATCTATAACAAATCTATATATCACAAGGCTCAAAATGCACTATTTTTGGTTTGCCAGGAGCTGAGATGCAATATCTACCCCTTAGGCACTTTACAGTCCATTTGACAGTACGAACAGAGAGGCAAAGCCTTGATCACTACATGAAAAATTTCTGTCTGGCCAACAGAAAACTTCTATCACCTGGCAGAAGGATTTCATGTATCTGTTGAGTGATCTGGATGCATGTAAATTCAAACCGGATGACTGCAAGGGAAGTATAATTCTGAGTCTAAACAGCATATATTGTTAAACAAATTGGAATATTTTTTTAATTAATTTTCTTACCAATCTGAGTGATTCTATTGTAGGAGAGCTCAAGATTTTGGAGATTTCTGCAACCATCTAAACCACAAACTGATGAAAGATGGTTCTTACTCACAATCAGAATGCAGAGATTTTCGAGATTTTCACAGTCAATTATCTGAATGTTGTTTTCCTGCAATAAAGGACAATGAGACTATTAAATAGCATTTAAAGTGAAATAGCTGCATTAGGTGTAAAAATACATTAGATTGCCATCACTGTTTATTTTTATCCTGAACTTCTAGCTAGGAGTAAGGGCATCTCTATTTTTCCCCATTAGGAAAACAATTTGATGAGTCATAGAAACTGTCTTTTGTGTCCTGCTGGGATAGAACAAAAATATATTTTGAACCTCACTCTGCCTCTGAAAATGCCCAAAAGTTAAAACAAAAAGTGTGAGTAGAAGTTAAGGACAGAGTGGTTTTTTTCATATACACTTTCCTAGCTTCCCAAATCCTGGCAAACTGAACTAGAAACTGCACAGAAACAATCATTTTTAGTAGAAATTAATGAAAACAGCTAGGACTTTGTTGAGATCCTATTTACTAGTAGTGAAAATCTGCATTTAGAAGTATTTTGGTCATAAATTAATGCCGTTCTCAGCTGATGTTCTTCTCCTAAAAGATCTTGCTCTTTTAACATCCTCCTCCCCAGGCCATTTTAATAATGCTTTCTCAGAGTTTTATTTCACCATTTGCTGTCCTTGCTGTTTTCTTCTGGTTTACACCTGCAGACACTCAAACAAACAAACGAAACCCTTAAATTCTCTGCCTCTGTAAAAAGCCGATTAAGCCAGGGTCTAATTCCTACTCCAGAATCAACATGCTGATTAGATCTAGGTGCTAACGCAAGCTGCAGGCAGAGACACCTACAGGTTTCCTTTGGAAGCTGTAACACTGACTCCTGGCCTTGGACAGCCCCTTGAGCTGCACCAAGAAGCAAAATGATATGGCTTAAATATTAGCTTTTGTATAGACAGAAATGAGAGGCTATATCAAGTAGAAATGAATATCCAAGGGATACAGAGGCAGCTGCTTTAGCTATGTGAGAAATATCCAAGAAACAATCTTGGAAAGTTTCAACTCTCAAAAAAGAGGTGGTTTCTTCATTAAGTTTGAATTGAAGATAACTGTCACATTAGCTGGTACAGCAAAAGTATAAGGTATTATTATTAACAATGCATTTAGACATATTATTAATAATGTTACTGGATTATTAATCAAACATATCTAAAAGTATATCTAGAAGTCTTCTCCTCAACTCAATTATACTGACATATCCCAGAGGAGCAATCCTATATGTTATTTGAAGCATAACATTTAAAAAAAAAAACAAAAAAAACCCCCACAAAACCACAAAAGCAGAACTGTTCTGTACGAGATCATATTTTATCTAAAAGTAATCATATATGAATAATAATCTTGGTAAGACTGGAAGATTAGATATGTATTACACCTTTAAACTTTGTGCATTTTGAGGTACCCAAAATTATCACAGCCCAGAGATTGCATTCTGGATAGGTAAGAGAACTGAGAAAATGATACAGGTATTTCAGCCTACCTTTTTGCAAAGTTCTAATTAGTGGACAGACAATACTCCTTTAACTATAGTTATTATCAACTCTTTTCTCCAAATCTTAAAAAACATACTCAAAATCAAGAAAGTCCCTGCAAACAACAACAATTACTAGGCAGGCGAAACATACAAGGTACCTGTAAATAATAAGGGCATACTAACTTTCTTGTGAATTGGTGTTGTTAAAACAAATGAGATAAAAAATGTGAACAAAGTTGTTCCATGTAAATTGTTAAGTTCTGGAATTAAGATCCATTCATCACAGAGCAAAACATTTTCTTCTATTACTAAATTTACAAGGCCACGTAAGACACTGTGCAGTAGCACTTTATGCCCTTAGTGTCACTCACTATACCGTTCCTTGAGCATATATGTAAGTAATTTTAACTAATATTCAAGGTGTGTACTGCAAAGGACTCTTCCTTCTACCTACTCCTGCTTAAGCTGAGCACCTGCTATGGTGAACAGCATCTGGCCACTCATGAATCAGCAAGAATGAAGTAACAAAGATCTGTCACTGTGCCATACTAATGCTAATCCTAGACTGACACTATAATGTGCTTTTCTTAGTATAACTTGATTAATTTGCAGGATGTTGCTTTAGTACAATTCAAACTGATACAGGCAATGCAAATCTGCTGATACAACCTTGTTCACATCTGGGGGCATTCTGTTGATACTCCTATGCTTGTAAAGCAGAGCTTATACATTCAGTTGGATGCAACTGCCTAACCTCGTAAACATCAACAGTGGCAGTTGTCCCCAGATTATAATAAAGAATCAAATATACTTGGTACCTCCACATTGATATACTTTAGGTTTTTGCAATTACTTAGTCCTTCCAGCGCAACTAGTCCACAGCGCTTCAGAGTCAAAACTTGAAGATTTGAACATTCAGATAACGTTGAGAGGCTACAAGCTGGCAGATCTTCGAGTGTAAGTGTTGTGACCTACATGCATTTATTGACAAATAAAATTAATTGTTTGTATATTGAACATTCATTGTACAATGTCACATTATGGTTATTTTCTTTAAAAAGAAAAAAAGACCAAAGCTATATTCTACTAACACCAATATTAATCCTTTCATGTTGAAAAGGATGGCAATGACAGGTTTGATCTCTTAAATGGGAAAAGTTGTTATGAAAACAATCTGCTTGATTCTAAAATCACCTTAAAATAAATAAAATGGATGCTTGGTTAATTACGTAGAATTTGAATGGATGGAAAAGCAAAGCAATTAATAGTGTGAAATGTCTCCCATCACATTATCATACTGACTGATGTGCAAGAACAGGTAAAAATAGTTCACACTAAAACTGTCTATAGTCTACTATGTCATCTCAGAGTGGATACTACGATGGGAGCACAGAAAAAGTTAGTAAGCAGCAAGAAAAGTAAGTACTGGGAACCAAGAGATGTCCTTTATGTCAAAACACCATCTAGAAGCTGATCAGCAATGTCATGCTTTTGAAAGAGACTAGCCTTTTTAAAATGCTGAATGGGCTAGATGAGCAGGAGCTGAAATGTCGACCCTAGTACAAGGGCAACCCCATGTTAATTTAGGAGAAATCAGGATCTAGGAGCTCTTGCTTTTTACAGACTTTACTATCAATCATCTCAAGACTAATACCAGTCTGCTCCACAATGCTCAAAGGAATTTGAAAAGTCATTCTCACTGCCCTTCCTCATTTATGCAGAGGAATTTTCACCAAGATCTATATTCTGCTCAGCTATACTCTCCTCTTCCAAACATTATTCTGCTGACATACCAAATAATAAGTAACATTTTTAAAAAAAAAAACAAAACCAACCAAACAAAAACCATAAACAAACAGAAAGATACATACACCAAGAAAAACAAACAAAAGCACACAATACACACAAAAACAAACAAACAAACAAAAAAAACCAACCAAAAAACAAACAGAAAAAGTGATGACATGGCTTTCCTTTTCTCCCTTTTTATTCTAAATCTATATACTTACCTGCTGCAGGGTACTCCAAGGACCACTATGAATTATATTTTGTGTACTTAATGGAGGCATCCTGCTAAGTAAACAGTTCCTCGGTCGTTTTTTTATAGTCACTTGTTTTCTTTGGTTTTCTTCATATGTTTTAAACCAAGATTTACATGTGTTCATCCAGTTTATTCTCTTCCTTTCAATATCATCAGGAAGAATTACTCTACTGAAACACTCAGTGTCATTCTGAATTCTGTCCTGGGTCTCTCTGGCTTCCTCATTGGCATCTGCCATTAGAAACACAGCTTTCTTCATTGCTTCAGACTGAGAAAATTGATCTTTGACTTCTTTATCAGTAGTATTTGGCTGGATATTTGGTGGACTGCTGAATATATTGCTTGGCTTATTTTTTACCATGTCATTTGCTTCAAAATGACGATATTCATCCTTTGAAATATGACTACTTAGAACTTTATTAAAATCTCTAGCTTGTGAGTAATTTTCTTCTATACATGTTACTGAATTCATGTATACAGTCTCATTATTTACTTGAGAGGAGTGTTCCTTCTTCTCAGAGCCTATACTGAGTGTTGGTGTCAAATTTATTTCTATTGGAATCATCCAATTATCTGTTTCTTCTATCATTTCAATTTGTTTTTCCTTTTGTTCATCTACTTGCTTATTTATCTTCCTCTTCTGTCCTATTATTGTTTTTGCATTTTCTGTCTGCTTATCCTTTTTTATATTTTCTTTGTTCTTCTCTCCACTTCGACTCGTCACACCCCTTACACTTTTTTCTGCTAGTTTTCTCTGTTCTTCTCTTCTTATTTGCAGCTGCTTTTCTCTTTCAAGTCGCAGGCTTTCTTTCTTTTTCTCATATTCCTCATGCCTCCTCACCTGTTCCAAATGTTTCTGTTTTCCAAGTTTCTCTTGTCTCTTTTTTTCCTCTTCTTTCTTTTGCCTATTTTCTTCCATTCGCCTCTTCATTTTCTCCTTGTTTTCTTTCATTTCTCTCTCTATTTCTTCTAGTATTTTCTGATTCTTTTTTATTTCATCTTTCCATTGTTTTAATATTGGAGCATATTTTTTATGGACTAAAAATGATCTAAATCTAGACTGGATTTTCACGGCTGCAATATTCTGTTCTGCCAGATGTTGTCTTTCTTTTGCTTTCTGCTCTTCCAAGGCCTTTTTCTCCACTTCCATTTGCAGCTGCAGCTTCATGATAAATTCCTAGGATAAAACAATTAGGATAGACTTCAACCACTTTTAAAATAGGACAGGTGTTGGACACCTGTTTGGACCTACTGTCCAAAATAGGACAGTAAAAAACATATTTATCATTAATAAACAGATTCTGGTGTATTAACTGTTCCAGAATAACATTTATTCTCAAATACATGATAGCAACCTCACAGTCTTTTGACAAAAGGTCATTGTACAAACTTACCTCGTGTTGCAACATTCTGTCTTTCTGAGCTTTTTGTTCATTCTGTATCTCATCTTCTATTGCAGTTTGGTGTTTCTGCACAACAAATTAACTTAAATGAATATTGTACAAACCCTGGAACATCATAAAACACCCTCTCTCCAATCTCTCCCATCTTCCTGACTTTCCCACAGCCCACTTGTGTGAATGCCTGAATTAAAATGAAAGACTCAGCTTTGTGAAGATGAAAATAAACAAATGGACAATTACATTGGTAATTCAGATTTGGTCACGTGCTGCATGATGCACGCCTTCAGAGAGTCAGCATCTTGGTACTGACCTAAACACCTTCCTCTCCAAACTCTGCACTACTATTGAAGATAAAAACTATGCTTATGAAATAAACATTCAAAGTACAAGTAGGCAATAAAAACGTAACAGAAACAAACACTCTGGAAGCAGTATGAACAGTCTTCCTGTAATTTCACTGGTATATAACTAATAATCTTAAAACCTTTCAAACACAAATTGTGTTAAGCTAAACATTTTTTTTTCCACTGACATTATTTCTCACTGGAAAATGAAAGTTCAAGTCTATTTTCTAACTATTTGCAAGTAAAGAGCATTTCCCTCCTTGTCCAACATATTTAGTCAGAAAAAAAGAGATCAAAGGTCTTTTCACTTATTAAGTCTTTTCTTAATTTTGATGATTTGAATTACCTTGCTGGGACCAAGATGCCTACATCTTCAAAAAGCCACTAATCAGTTAACTGAAAATATGCAGTGTTATTGCTTCTCTCAAAACACAAATATTTCGGCTTAAAATATTGTGGCCCCACATGCATAATGCCTGGGGTTTACATTTCTTAACATTCTCATACTGTTAAATGGAGAGCTATCAAATTTTAATCTTCAATATGCACCCCATACTATAGCAAAACATGACCAGATACTCTGACAATGCACATAATCAACACGTGGAGTCATGTTCTGTTCATTAGATGAAGCCTGATGCAGTTTCCCCAGATGGAGATGAGAAAAGGGAGCATTGTCACTTTTAACTAGATGTAGCACAGCACCAGCATTTCTAAGCTGAATTGTTTTGGTTCAGCTTGCTTCACCTATGATTTTTAATCTAAATGTGAAACGGGGCAGTGAGGTTCAAAATAAGTATTTTCTGTAAAGGCACATTTTTCATTTGTAATTTAGCACAACTCTAATTTCTGATACTTTGACTGGTGACATAATATAAAAACTTAATAAGGGCAAAGCCTAAAGAATCATTTCACATTTAGCAAGCAAATTCATTAAATGTTGATCAAAGCATAAACTCGAATGGATTGTACTTAAATATGTCTTAATGATTGTACTTAAATATACTTGTATCACAAGTATACAGAATTTAGGAGAGTTATTCAGTTTGGGATAGTGCTCTCTTTTCCACATTATATCTTAAATTCAGATAGTCTAGATGGAAACAGATTGCCTTCAATAGCATCAATTACCTTATGAAGAAACTCTAATTTTGTTCTTTCAGCCTCAAATTCCTCTTGATGCTGCAACCTTCTTGCATGTTCCTCTTCATTCTGTTTTTCCCATGCTTCCCTCTCAGCTTTCTGCTTTTTCCTTCTCTCATCTTCAAGCTCCTTTTGTCTTTTCACCCACTGCCCAAATTCTTGTCTGCACTTCTCTTCTACTTCATGATGAGTAAGGCTTACGGTCATTTCAACATCAGCTACAAATTTGTAATCAACAAAGCAAAACTTTTATTTAATTTCTTAACAGCATTATGGGCCATTAAACAGTATTTAAGTATTGACAAGAAAAGGATTCTGTGCTGTTACAGCCAACAATGTATATCCTAAGGAAATCAGAACTACAACAGAAGTCTTTTCTATCAGAGACGTCTTATTATCATGATGCACACATACTGACTCTGCTACAATCATGCTTATTCTAACAATGTATATTTCAGGATTACACTTTGGCTTCAGGATGAATGTCTTCTATAGCTATCAGCAGGGGGTTTTAAAGTGATATACTGCACCCTAAAACATGCAAAGGCCATGGTAAAGGGAAATGTGACTAAAAAAGAACGAAAAAAGAAGTTGTGGCCAAAGCACAATGTACTTAGTGCCTCCAATCTGGTTTCCATTTGTATTCATAATTATTTAAATAATTTTTAGTTCGTACTTTTTGAAACAAATTTATATTAAGACATTAAAGATTAGCATAATTTTGTTATCCTGAAATGAGATAAAAGCACAGACATTTGCTCATGACTAATTCATAAGGTATCACAGTCTATTGTATAATGTAACTCGTAATTCTTTACAAAGAATGCTATTACACTCATGAAAGCAGGAAAGCAGGAAATAGTGATATGATGCTAAAGATCAGCTCAACCAAATGACTAATGTGTTTGCTTACCTGTAACAAAATGGTCATCAGTGACTACTTCATCACTGGTAGACTGACTATTATAACTAGGTGTCATAGCACTCTGCAAGTCTTCATTTTCAATTTCCAGTAGTACCTAATATAATTCAATATTGTAATTAAGAAAAAAGAAACAAAATTTAATAGCAGAAGATTATAAAAATCTTCCAGAACAAAGATTTGCTTTTCCTCATATGACAAGTACAATGAAATTTACTACTAACTGGAATATTTAGACATTGAATAATGCAACTGTATTAGTTAAAATTTTGTTTTCCATAGTAATAAATATTGGAATACTTCCCAAAATACTTAATATTTCTATGTGGTATTTTAATCTGTTTTATATTTTGCCTTGAAAAAATGCATGGTTTTTATTTGGGATTTGTTTTACTTTCTGTGGAACCAAGCACTATATGCATTAATACTGTTATGCACATAAGGGAAGACTAAGTAACAGAATAAATTTCTAGTAAGTCCATTTGAAAGTAATGCTATGGGCATGAAGATTGCTATATATCTTTCATTGTTCTTTATTGGCAAGAAGTAATCTACTTCTGCTTATTTATCATCTGTTTATCACATGCTTGGGGCATATATTGATATTTATAATGCAGCTGAAGTCATATAAAGTAATTGTGCTGTTCTAAGCAATGGTCTTCTGAGGAAAAAAAAAAAATCACGTTTGCAAAATTGCTCGCTAATAAAAGACAGTTGACAAATTAGAAGTGATTAAATACAACATAGGTTTATATTTTTCTAAGAACTTCCACAGGTTATTTAGTCAAATCCTATGAAAATACAGAATAACCCAGGTTCATAACTCTTGATTTGTCTTTGAAAGTTAGAGACATGATTGTGTTTACATTTGCTATAAAATAATGGAATATATCTGGAGCAGGATTAATAGTAGCACATCCTCCTGATCATCATGAAAAGAATAAGACAATTTAGAAGTGTTATCATGATGCTAATATTCTGAAAAAAACCCCACTAACAATAAAGGGTTATTCAGTTTTGTTTAACTTTGTTGATTTTTGTGCTTAGCATATCAACTACTGACACAGAGAATTTATTCCAAATTTAAAACTTACAGACATGGTGTATGTTCTATGTTAATGTTCCAGTTCTAAAGAATGGCATACACAAACTCATTTTAATACCTTATGGACAGTCTGACACTGAACACATCAATAGGTCTTCTTAGGAGGCAACAAAGCAAGTATAAGTTATCTAGATTACTTAATAAAACTTTGTTCACTATAAGTATTGTTTAATAGAGAATACCTTTTTTTTAAGTTGTTCTGGATCTTCGTTCTTTTCAGAAGTCAATGCTGCCAAGTAATCTGAAGCACGGCAAGAAACTACCCCATGTATGTTAACTAAAGGAGAAATAAATATGTAATTTAGTACACAGGGAGAAAATCCCTTACCAATACTCAGTTCTGCTCTGTATTTCTTTAAAATGAGGTGCTTTTTTTTTTCATTTAAAACTCTTAAACACCACCCTCTCCTCCCAATTTTACTCAAATGTATATGGGAGTTATTTATCTACATTAAAAGCAGCAAATATGTGTAGTTGGAACACACATAATGATACTGTAGGAATCTAGTGATAGCAAATAAGAAAGAGAAATCCACAGCACAGAACACAGTAAAACATTTTCTGGGTAGAAAAATAGAGCAAAACTTTTATCAGGTAAGTCAAAAACTGACAACTACAAAAATAATGAAAAAGAGTGTCAACTACAAAAAAAAAAAAAAAGGATAAAAAGAAACCTTCCTCAAATATCTAAATGTATAGACAACATTGAACTTTTGTTCACAAAGATGCTTGCATTAAATCAGTGTGACACCCAAGATGATGTGAAAAACTAAAATGGAAGGGACAATGCCATCCCTTTGCATGTAAACTATAAGTTTGTCTTCAGTCACTCACTGGCACAGCAATATTATTTCCAATTACAAGCTCATTTCATTTTATGCTAGCTTGGGTATTTCTAAAGATAGATTTTAAACATATCCTATGGGGTTCAACTGTATCTGAACTCATAACTTCAGCTCCTAGTGACTTAATTTTAGATTCTCATGAAGAGTCTGGCCCAGGTCCTGTTTTAGAGAATCATCCTGTAACTTGCCTTATGGTTTAGCATCAGATAAAGTTTTAGAAAAAATAAATTTGTACTCAGATGTTAATCCTAGAAGACAGCATTGCATGGTTTTATTCCTAAAGTTTTTCAGCACGCATCCAGAAGCTGATGCAATAGGCTTCACTGCTTGCTCTACCTAAAAGTTTGCATTGTATTAGTGATGATTGTTAGTATAACTTCCACTGGCAATATGAGCTACATAAATATTTTAACTGTGATTCCTGCTTACTTGTAGTTTCTTCATCTTCTGAGTCTTGTAGTATAAGCCTCTCAGCATCTTCATTTCTACTCTTTATAAAGTTTAAATAGGACAGAACTGATTCTGGCAAGTCATCTGAAATCTAGAAAAACATGATGTTTGACATAAATTCTACTTTTTCATCTCAGCCATGTCTAGAGGTAAATATCTGACATATGAGAATAAAATCTCAATTTAGCTTCACCTATAAAGCACTGACGGAGAGTTAGTAGCATTGTTTTATCACTCACTGAACAATTAATTCTAATTTATAATTAGATTCTAATTGAATTTTGTTTGGAAGAAATTTTAGTAACTTATCTTCAGAAACATGTTTCAATTAATATATTCTTTGCAATTATGTTGAATCAAGAAGTTAACAGGTTAAGACAAAAATAAATTAAAACCTATGAAGCACAGGATCTTAAGAATGTTCAGACTTTTTAAAAAATAAATTTTAACCTAATGTTTACAGTATGCATGTAAATCAGATGCTTCAACTTTCTTTACTATATACATATTTTCTATTCAATAGACCTTTACTGCAGGGATTTTGGAAAATGGGCTGACTTCCCTCCCATGTGTAAATTGCAGTAAACGTTGCTGGCATTCAGCATGTGAGTGCATAAATGATTATCACTGATACCATTGACTATCTTTATGGCATATCAAACATATGATTTATGGTCACATATGACTGTTGTGGTTTAAGGGTGAACAGACTGGGGGTGGGGGAGGGGGGTGGGGGCAGGGGGACACTAGTGGTAACCCTAGGACCCTGAGGAGTCAGAGGGCAGCTGTTATTCCCTCCCCTTCTCTGACATGTTCCATATAACAAGGAGATAGGAAGGTCTGAGGGGGCTTTTCCTTCCTGGGATCTGGGAGCTGCAAGGGCATCTCAGCAGGGCTGATCCTGACTCCTTGTGCACCACGCAATCTATTGCCATCCCAGGTTTTGTGTAGAGTTCTGTATTCTTCTATTCCCTTTTCTGTTTTTCTGCTGTTATTAAATTTGTCATAGTCTTAACTTCCAGTCTTGGATGAGGCATTTTTATTTTTCCTTAGTCCCTTTTTATCCTCCCCTGGGAGGGAGGAGGGAAGGGGCTAATAGAGAGAAATCCCGCATTGTGTTCCATGTGGGCTTGCCCTGTGCCTGAAACAGAGACAATGACCAATATAATCTACCCTAATATTCTACAGACCAGTTCTTTACCTATGTGTTTGTAAGATTAAAATAACTGAAAAGGACCCAAATAACTGTATTTCAGAGGAAAATCTTTCCCCAAAGTAAGAAGTAATCCATAATAGAGGACTTGAAACACCAATTTATGTGAAATTAATACCACGAAGTCTTCCAACAGAAGACAGTAAGATTTAAATAAAGAATCTTTGGTTTATTAATTCAGTTTTATCTGCCTCTTTAGCTTTAATAAAATCTCACAGCCTCAAAGGATTCTAAACCAAATCATTATCTACAATTCTATGCTTTTTTCATTTAAGTGGAATACTGATATTGATCTCTCTTATTGTCCTGTCACCACTGGAGGTTACATTTTTCATGTAGCAATACTACCGAGAGAACTTTCCAGAAGAAATCTTCAGGTTAGGTTTGTTGGGGAGAAGTTCACTCATCAGATAGGCTTTCCTATGCCTGTACTACTTTCAAGCAGAAACAGGAACTTTTAGCCCTTTGAATACTTACTGTCTCACTGTCACTCACAGCTCCATCTGATAACTCTGTGTCAGGATCATCTGCTTCAAAGGAAGAAAGACTGATTCTGCTTAATTCAGTTTCTATTTGTTTTTCAATTTCTTCTGTATCTTCTGACATTCTAACTTCCACTGTGTCTTGTCTGCTTTTAAAGCTGCACAAGAAAATACTAACTTTCAGCACTGCATGAATCAATATAAAGAGTGTGCTTATTTAGCTTAAGTTTATTCAGATATATTTAGTGAATGGTTGGCCTAAAACATGAAAAGGTACAGCAGAATGTGAGAACACCTTGCTCCACACCAACAAGCAAAATAAAGAAAAACATTTTGTGGTAAGAGAATTTGCCCTTGGTCTACCCCTCTAAATTTTGCAAGTGTTAAAAAATTTCAATACTAGAAACCTCTGTCTGCTGTGTACTCCTTGTGGACAGTAGCAGTGCTATCACCTAAGCCTCACACGGGTTTTTTTCCAGCCCTAAGAGCTGCAAAGAAAAAACCCAAAGCTTCAAACTATGAATACATATAAACAATTACAAAGTAAGACAAAGACTCCAGAAAGCACTCACTGAAGTTGTAATGACACAGAGAAAGCACTGAGAAATGGCCTAGCCCACAGAAGTACAGGACCTGTAGATGGATGAAAGCAGGAGGGGAAGGGGGTTCCTCATTGTACCCCTCCCCCTCCATCCACAACCGCACCCCTCTCCTCCTCAGTTAGGGAGCAGGGGAGGCAGCCCAGACCCGCTCCATCAGAGCCAGCGAGCAGCTCCTCGTCCCTGTCCGGCTCCTGGACACACCTACCGCATCTTAGCCGTGAAGGCACAAAGCAAGTTTCTCGCTGAGAGAAACTACACCTCCCAGAGGGTATCGCGGGGGGGGGGGGGGGGGGCGCCCACCCGCTCACAGACGTTTCCCGGAATGACGTCATAGCCGCTCCTCTGCATGCCGGGAGCTGTAGTCCGCCCCTCAGGGCACCCGCAGCCCTCACGTCTCCGTGACCTGCTCCGTGTAGCTACTCACTTCTCGTTCAGCTGAGCTCCTGCCGGAGCTCCCGCCTTCGTGGACGCCTCCGGAGACCGCCCGCCTCTCCGCGCTGAAACCCCGCAGCCTCCCGACCGCCACCGGTCAGGCCCCAACGCCGGGACGACGAGAGCGCGGCCACAGCGCTTGTTAAACCGGGAGCGTCTCCACAGCAACGAGAGGCAGCGGCTTGGACGGCAAGCGGCAGAACCCACGCTTGGCGAGCAGCCGGCGTTTCTCGGCGGCCCTCGGAAGGCGGTTGCCTGGTGGCCGTCAGCGTGGCACGAGACACCTCTCAGCCCTTTCTGACGTGCGTTTGTTTTGGTTCGGTTTGTTTTCGGTAATGGACTGGAATGTAGCGTTCAGAATAAATTGGAATCAGGCAAAAAAAACCAAACCAAAAAAACTGAGATCAAAGCAAAGGCAAACTGAAAAATGAAAAGCTACCAGGTATCGCTTCTGCACTGGGGCATCGGTCCTGGCTTGGGAAGGCCGGTGGCCAGCTGGCATTTGGGGTCTGCGGCCACCTGCTACCAGCTATGGGGCTCGGGGGCCCTCGGTGCTGCAGTGCTCAGCCTGGCCAGCTGGAGGGATGCCTGGAGTTCCCAAAATACACGAAATAATAGTTAAACAAACAAACAGAACCAAAATAAAACAAAAAATGTTTTAAACAAACAAACAAAAAAGCTTTAGAAAAACCAACCAAACACAACCAAAACAAAACTACACATAAAAACAAGAACAAAAAAGAGCTGAGAAAGGCACATACAAATTATTTGAGAGCTGGAGAAAATGTCCAGCTGGGGAATGAAGGACTCCACACAATTCAGTCCCGCAAAAGGGATGTGAAGCAGGGAGGGTGCAGACAGTATCATTTTATTGTGCCATGGTATTTATAGGAAATGTATTTGTCCCTAGAGTCTGGATAGGAACACCAAGGTGCAAAGGCAGGTACAACAGGAAAATAAGAGCTCAAAGTAAAGACAGGTTTGACATAGAAAGTGAGCACTTTTGTGAGCAATGGGAAGGATCTGCCAAGGATAATAAGGGTTTTTCCCACTTTTGCCTTTAAAAGAAACTGAGTACCTTTCTGAAGGACTAATGGGTGTTAACCACAAAATACTACTTTCAAGGGCAAATGTTTTCTCACCAGTGTTAGGGATGAGTAAGACTTTTAAATCTTAAAACAACAGAAAGTCGTCCATTTGAAATCCACCCTGAAATGTCTCATACTTTACAGTCATGTAACCAGTGAACTTTTCAGTGTGGTTAAGTTTTCAAGTGCTGAGTTGAATGTGCACTTGATACTTGTTTTGTAATACAAGTTATGTTGTGATCATGGTGACTGAAGTCCATGCATTTAGCAAACAATTTTGCTAAGACATTTCTATAGGTCTGTTGCCTGTAACCAGGAAGTCAGAGCTGATCAACAGTAGAATATTTTTCTGTTGTAAGGTTGTGGTTAAGTTGGTCTTCAGGAAGAAACATGATTATGAGACTGTGCTCCTTAAGGTAGAATGGAAATATTCAGAGCTGGTAAGGATTTTCTTGTGAAGTAGCAATGTAATGTAAAATGTACATAATTTTATAAAGATAATATTTGCATTTTTCAGGTAAATAATTTAAGATAAACTGAGTTGTATTAGTAGTAGTAGTAGTAAAATATCTCAAAATAAAGCACTTACACTGCATTGTTATTACAACAGAACTATTGCAGATGCCAGTTTTCAAGTGAAATATGTAACCATTCAGGTTTTTTTTTTATGAGAACAATTCATTGCACCAATGTTTTAATACATTCTGTCTTTCAAAATTCTGTTTAATTACTTTAATCTTCCTCAGGGAAAGTACAAAACCAATTCTGTTAACACAGTCCATAAGTTTACACTGTGCATTATTGACCCAAGTCCACTGCAGAGCTCGTCTGAGAAGCTTTCTTCATGATGCAATTCAGGTTTTATGATCGAGGCAGTGAGGGTCTTGACAGGGCAGGCAAAGCTTGTTTGCTGAATCTTTTCTTCTAATCAAAAAATTCCATATATATGTAACATATGTTTCATATGTAAAATAAGTTGCTAATGCAAGATATTTTTTGACCACAAGTTTCATCTTTGTCATTTTTTTTCTGTTTTACATATAACAGAAGACATAGTTCTTGTAATCGATCTGTAGTAATTCTGACAGAACTCAAGAATGATTCCTTTCAAACAAATTCCTTTTCATTAGAAAATACTTTCTGAAGAGTATGCCTCTGGTGGTCATCATCTGTGCATGTTTGTGTGCCTGCCTGGTTTACACATGAGTATTGTAGGACAACCACAGTTGGCTGCCATTGCAGAAGCCATCTTCTAACACTGCTATTCTCAGCTGGACTCCTCTCAGCTTGTACCACAAAGTCAGGGAGACTAAAATGCTGGAGTATGTTTACAGAAGAGTCAAGGCAGGTGAAAGGGAACATGAGGTTGAGGACAAATGTGGGAGTTTCAATCTCTCTGCAAAAATCTTGATAGGGCCAGAAGATAATGGTATCCAATAATGGCAATATAAATAATGATATATAAAAGAAGTCCTTCATCAGAGATTTTACAGTGCTAGGTGTCCTTCCTGCTGAAATATGCTAAGCTATGCTCAAGATGTGAATACCCATGTGTGTTCACTGTGGTCCTGTTGACATATGCAGGCATTTTCAAAGGCAATACAGTTGGTACTCAGTTTCTAATGCACACTTTACATTTATTTCAGGGGCAGTTGCTATGATCTCTGGTTGCCCTTTCATTCACCAAGTACCCACTCATTGTTGATGACAGATGAAGTGCGTTTCTTGAATTAGTTTCATTTGAAAGGAATTCAACCTTTCACATCCTGTTACGTTCTCCAGGAAAATACAGAGGAAGAAAGGTAAGTGGGGGTGACTGAGAGGTTCACTTCAAAAGTTTAAATGTGTTCCAGAGTTCAGGACAAGACATTTGGTGGCACTGTTTAACAGGTCTTGTGGCTTTGCCAGAAGTGTGTGCTGGATTGCATTGAAACCATTGGGCTGTGTCTGCCATTTTCAACAAAAATTTTATCAGGTCATATAGGCAAAGGAAAGCTTTTATCTTTACTATAGTTCTTCCTCTTCATTTCAGTTGGTATCCTTAATAATTAGTAAACTAAGTGTATTGAAGAATATAAGGACAAGTGTATGCCAGGCTATGTAACTCTTGCCATTTCTGCAATATAAATCCTCCTATATATATGCTGCCTCCAAATGTTTTTAGTAGTTAAGAGAAAAAAAAAAAAAACTAAACCAACAAGCAAACTAAAAAAAGAAATACATGCGTGCAATGTAACATTAGAGCCATTTGAGACCAGACACCACTTTGATGCTTCTACTTTTGCTGCTGTTTTTTTGATCAATATGAAGGCAGGAAATGGGACGTCTGGTGGAGTTTTAGTCATCTTTAAACAAGCAACACCAAGTGGGTAGTTGTATAGTATGGGCATACTGTGAAATTTATAGCCTTGTAGATAGTGGTTATCTCTGGAAACAGGAAAACAGGATGTCTTGAGGCACTTGAGCATGCTGAACAGACAAGAACCGGTTTTGTGACAAGAATTTTAAGGTGTAGGTCACTAAAAGAACACAGTGATGAAGAAGAGAAGATGAAATAAATGACCACCAGAGGTCACGAAAGAAAGACCACCGAGGGAAGAAAAGACCCTAACCCTAATTTTATTGCACATGCTTGGACTATGTAAATGAATTCCAGGAATCCATTAGCATAAGACTGCCCTTTCTGAGAAATATAATGAATATGTATGTTTAGCCTGCATATAAACTATGTACCTAGCTTGCACATTTGGAGGACTGATCCTCTGTGCATCCGGTGCTGCAAAATGAAGAATGCATGCTTAATAACTTTGGTTATTGAGTTTTTCACAGCTTCATATATATCAGGTAACTGTTTAAATTCATAAAACATCTGAAGAAAATAAATTCCATTTTCATTGATAGGCTTAT
The DNA here is from genome assembly GCA_025345505.1 of Todiramphus chloris collaris. NCBI lineage: Eukaryota > Metazoa > Chordata > Aves > Coraciiformes > Alcedinidae > Todiramphus > Todiramphus chloris. The sequence goes on along the minus strand of JANVCC010000010.1, from coordinate 44,177,775 downwards.
TTATATTTGTTTCATATTGAACTGAATGTATGATTATATTTTCAGCTGTGATGAAAAATCAAAAATAGAAGAATGAAAAAAAGAGATAACGTGCTAATACAAAACTACTACTTAAATGTCTTCAATGGGATTGTCTTGGTAAAAATTATATTTTCTTCTTTCTTACTTATCAGCTTCAAATTAATTTTTTTAAAAATGTTTTTAATTAAAACAGTAATACTCCTTTTCTTTTTTTTCCAGGCTCTGGGTCTTATGCTTTTGACATTTGGTCTGTGGCTTTTATTTGACGGAAACAATTTATTCAGTGTGTTATGTGAGTATAAATAATGTATTTCTTTTGTTTCAAATGATTGCAGGGTAAAACAGAAACAGTGCCTTTTTTTTTTTTGTTTACCACAAGGTGGCAGTATTGGATTGAAATGCATAGGTTATTTCTTTCTGTTGTGTATCTTTCCCATCATTAGACAGTATGATTATAGAAGTAGAGGAAAATATGCATGAGTATGTATAAAATTTATATATTATTATAATTCATGCAACTTATTTATTTCCTTTAGTGTACTGCTTATAGATGAGTCTGAAATATAAACCAGCTTTGTTGATCTTTTCTTTAGATAATTTACCAGACTGCATTTGTCCTGCACTTAACGAGATTATAGATTCTTTAGATGGATATTTGGGTGCAATGAACACAAGTTGGAGCTTAGGCTTCTCCATATAGATATTCCTGTTTCCCAGAGTGTCTATTAAATTGTTTCACGTAGGAGTAAGTTTTGGATTACATAACAACAACTGTGGTCTGCCTTGGCTATGCCAAGCAGTATCAGTTCCCAGCTGATGGGATGGGAACCATCCAGTACAATAATTCTGGTGTGAAGTATGTGAGATGCAAGTAATGAAAACCCCTGCTACTTTCCATATCTATGCAAAAATGGTTTAAGTAGAAAAGGGAAGTGGCCAGTCACAAAGAGGGAGGATAGCATTGAATCTTGAGTCCGGATTTAATGAGAACTGTATCTATATCCATGTAGGATTTGTACACACGCTACTGATTTTTGGCAACAGAAAAATCTGTAAACTTGTAATAGTTCTTCTATTTCATTGTGGGTAGTGCACATTGTTCAACTGAGTATGTTCTGTTTACATGTCATATGTTGTTACCATTCTCTGAATTTACAAAAATATCTTTTTCTTTCTGTGACTGTAGGTAGCGCAAGTAGTAACAACACCCTTTTAACATTCTACTATTTCCATCCTTTCAGTAATGGCATTGCAAAGATTTAATTGTTTTTCTGGAATAAGTTTTGTAAGTGAAAGTCTCAAAAAAAAAAAAAGAAGTGACAGTATGAATGCACTGTGTTACAGTTTCTTCAGGCACAAACCACCTAGTGATGTATATTTCTTGTATGGTACTTGGAATTGGATCTGTTGTTACTTTTACATCAGCCATGGGATTCCTTGGAAGTGTTACGGAAAACAAATGTCTACTTGTTACAGTAAGTGTAAATCAGACCCCAACTTTCTTGTAAAATGAAAGGAAATTTTGTGTGCATGAAAACTGTGATCCTGTCTTGGTGTTGTGATTTGGACATGCAGTGGTTAACAAATCTACCGATAGAAAGATATTTTTAGATAAAGTCCTGCCTCAGATGAATCTGAACAAAACTGAAGATCCTTCCATATCACTGTATGTATGTTTTCAGTGACAAAAGATTTGCAGTGTGATGCAGCGAAGATTTTAACCACTTTATTTATTAACATTTAGTATTGAAATTATGTACAGTAACTATCTCTCAGTATGTGCTGACATATTTAGTATGTTCTGAAAAAAATAAAGAAAAGCCTGCCCCAAAATATTTTGATGGCACAGGTAGATACAGTATGGCTACAGTATTGAAACAGAAATTATGATTAAAAAGCTGTTACTTATGTAGACATACCTAGATACTCCATATTTATGTACAGTTCCTAATTTTTAAGGGAAGAACACTTTGATTTCTGAAAAATCACACTGTTACTATGCATTCTTATGATCTCCTTAATTACATTTGTTCCTTTGTTATTTGTTTATTGTCACCCTTTTTGAGTGATCTGTTTCTGACTACGTGAAAGCTGAAGCAGAAAGAGCTGTTCTACTGAATCACTTGTTAAGCACTACAAATATAAATTGCAGATACTTGTGAGAGGAGCCCAGGTTCTGTAACCAGGAACCTTCCTTCTCCTTTCCTGCCACTGCCCTAAGCATGTAGTGTTTGCCTCACTATTTATTAGAAGATGAAAGAGAAAGAAGTGTCTTATTTCCAACTTCCATGGAAGTATCTAGTATCACAATAACTATATACTCTGGGTGAAAATTTGGTCTCACTGAAAATGGACAAAATCAACTAGCTTTTTGTTTTATTTGTGTGTCTTATAGTTCAAAGGAGTCCTTGACTAGGTGTGAGACTTAGGTACCAAGATAATTCAAACAGGAAATAATTAAATAAGGGGTTTCTTCAGTAGAGCACAGCTGTTCAACACCAGCTTACGTTCTTCATTTCCAAGAAAGTTATGGCTTTATCTTTAAGTGCAAACCTGTGAGTTGTACTTTGCCCAAAGCCTGCCTCTTAGATGTCACTTTCTAAGGGTTTCCAGGAAAAATAATTTTTAATTTTGTTCAAATAGCTCTGAATAATAGACATGAAGCTTCTGGAACTTTTTACTGCACTGCTCACCTCTTCAATGTTATGTTTATACATCATATGTGTTTTTTTTCAGTATATAAATTTTCAGATCCTGGTGTTTGTTACCCAGATAGTAATATTGGTGCTGATATTTGTGAAGAAAGAAGAGGTATGTAAATAAATTATGTGAGAATGCTGATAATTTCAAAATAGTTTCTTACAATTAATTGAAATACCTAATAGTTCTCACTGACTGCTGTATCACTATTTGTTTGAACTTGAGTATGCTACATGTCAACTGGGCATAGCAGAAGATGTGGAAAATTTAATTTGAGGAATTCAGCATGGTTCAATAGTTGTAAAGGGGAGTGCATGGAAATAATTTCCAGTTTCTCCTCTGCAACAAAACATACTCTTCCTGTTCAGGAATGTGAAATCAACAGTGTAAGGGACAGCTTTATTTCTTTCTGAGGGATGACCCTGAAAGTTCCTCTTTCCTGGACATCATCAGAAGTAGGAGAAAGCATCAGTTTCTAACCTGTGTCTGCTAGCAGATGATAACAGGAGTCCACTGTACAATGATAGTAGTATTCATTAGTGTCATGGCATGCAAAATATACTAATATACTAATTTTATTGTTTGAGCCTGTATTTTAGGTCCAAGTAGAGATCTAGTATAAAGAATGTGTATCTTTGCTTTTAACAACAGGAAGCAACGCTAAGTACCAGCGTAGCTATTGTCAATAGTAACTGTACTGCTTTGAAGCTTTATTCAATCATTTATTCTTCTACATATAGTAACTCCAATATCTTGAGCACTCCTCACAGTATTATATAGAAGGTAATCTGTACTGTATCCAAACTGGTTAGTCCGCTTCCCTATTCCATAATTCCAAAATCTATGGTTTGAGAAAACCTGTGATGACACGGGTCTTACAAGGTTCATATGATTCTCCAAACCCTGCTGCTATTCAGATAGGGTACAGCACAAATAAATTGGTTTTACTCCATCAGAATGAATCTGTATCATCAAGATTTCTTCATTAAATGTTAATTTATAATAATGGAGTCCTCCCTGTTTTATATGATAATTTTACATATTGAAAGATTTGAACTGTCAGGAATGATGATACGTTGTGGAATCAGCTACTTGTGCTATGAAAAATTGGTTGAAATATTGAAGTTAAATTTATTTTATATCAACTATAATTGCACTTGATCTCAACCTTAATTAAGTGTTGCTGAAGTATAATACATGGTGGTAGCATCATCATTCACTGTGCAAGCTTCTTAATTTTGTTTTTAGCATAGCTGTAGGAATAAGAACAAGTTGGAGAAGCCTCATTTTTCTTTGTTTTGTACTGAAACTTTTCAGTGGCCTAGGACTTCTCTTCTGCTTGTTCTCCCTGCTCCACTCTTTATATTCACCATCTGTGTGATCAGCTTGTCCACTTCAATTAGTATGGAAGATATATTTTAACAGTCTAATCTAGGGCCAACATGAGCTGCTAACTCCTCTAGCCCAAAGCAATGCATGTCCTGGCCAGACTGTATGGTGCTCACACAAGTTCATATCACATTAGGTGTAGAATCAGTTTTGTGTTTGTGCTTATTATTATATGGTGTTGTGATTATTAATGAATATAAGAGGTAGGATTTAGTATTTCAGGACAGATAAGGTGCAACTAAACTATATTCCCTGACTCTTCTGTCTCCATTTGAGCTAATCATCTTGTGGCTGCCTGTGCTATATATGTGGTTTGAGTCACTTCATTTATCTTCCCCTTTTACTTTCAACTTTCCCATTAGTGCAGTGGCTATGACATGTCTTCAATTAACCCTTTAAGAAACCTGAATATCAATAAAAGATCCAGGGTTGTACTAGTCATCCACACTCTTATCAATATGAATGTATCTATGCTCATATCAAATGCTATAAATATTTATGAACAGGTCCATGATCAATGGAACAACAGAATTGATGAAGTTATTTCTGAATATGGGAATAAGAGCCTGGCTGAGCTGGAACCTGTGTGGAACATTTTGAACACTGTGCAGCACAATGTAAGGAAAAAACTCCATAACATATCACCACCAAAATAATGCATCAACCAAAAATGTGTATACTGTTCAGAACTTACTTTAAAAAAACAACTCCTTTAATAAAGAATTAATTTTTCAAGACCTGCTGCTAATATCTGATGTAGGTAGGCAGATACCTTGCTGTTATATGGATTATTACAGATGAGATTAGGCTTTTAAAGGACTTGTCAATGTGTGTAGGAGCACACAGTTTGGGTCACTAAAGTTTACTGCAGCGGCAAAAAAACGATGGGTTTCCTAATATTTTTGACAGTGCTAGATATTATAAAACTATTGGTCTGCTTGGGTCTCAAGACTGACCTGAACCTTGGACAAACAGAGATGCTATGAGGTCAAAGCAAAGCTCCTAATGTGAGGGAATTTGAATAGTTTTTGCACTGAGACTCTCTCAGAAATAGTACTTATAGCATCAAATGAGCTTGCAAATCAATACTTTCAGCATACTTACTTAATTATTAATCATTGTAATTTCTGTGTCCTGGCAGCTTGTATTTTTTTTTCCTTTTTCAGAGAAGTCTTTTGAAGCTTTTATATGGGATCAATTATTTTGGAAGTTGTTAGCAATGTTTTTGACCAGTGGCCTGCTATCTACCCTTCCAATTAATTTTGCATCTTGAGCTTTTAGTTGCAAACAATACAGCTTAAGAGTTTAATATGGTTTAATATCCTTCTACAGACCAGTTGTGAGTCCCTTAATATAACTTGTTATAGAAGTGAGTTACATAGTTCTTCATGACCATTGAAGATAATTTATGATTCCAAATAATTCACAAAGCATGTATGTCTAGACTCAAGATTACAAATGCATTTGTAATGTATATTTTAAAACTGTTCTTTGAAAATCCAGTATTATCTTATTGCATTTATGATTTCCGTAGTGAATAATGATGACCCCATTATGTCAACAGTGTGGCTAGGCTATGTGCTGTTATACTTGAGCTCAGTCTTACTGAACTGCCGTGGGAGCACAGATCTCAGTAAAGCTACCTACCTACCACCTACCCTGGTGGACATGTTTAAATTGTGGCAGATCTCAAAGTCCAGTGGATATTTGGCAGTTGGTATCTAAGCCAGATAAACTATCAAATCTGCCAAGGTAAACTGTAATCACAACTTTTGAATGAAACACTGCCAATCCCAAGTCTTGTGTTACATACTTCCAGGTCTTTACAATATCATTGTCATCTGCCATGAGAAAAATAAAGAGGCTAAGATAATGATTAGTGTTAATGTATTTTTATATATTCTTGGTAATATTTAAAGTACTGCTTAAAGCTGATGATATTTTTAACTGATCTCACAGTTGTTAAAATGGAATGTTTTTACAGAGAAAGGACCATTTTTGCTTAGTTATCTAGGTTTTCAAAATTTAGAAGCAGTTTATCTTGGACTGACTCTTCAAAACATAAAAAATAGATGCTTTTTTTTAGCATCTCTGAACTAAAATATGACAGATTTTTCATGCCACAAAGCAATTCAAGCATTTTTGAAATTTTGTCCTGATTCAGAATGAAAAACTTCTGGAATTTCATACATGAGAAGAATTCCATTCTCCAAGCTGTTTGATGGCTTGGTTTGGTTTTGTAATACTGGCATTGAAATTATTGAGAAGGGCTATCTGATAATCCATTCAAACAGGACATAGTATTTGCTTTGTTCTTCAAGTTTGAGCTGTGTGTTCACAAGAGATCAATTGCTGCTAAAACACAAGTTGGAATAGGGAGAATTTCTAAAGATTTTTTGCGAAGAGCAGAGAATTTTTTGCAAATATGACATTCAAAGTGACAAAGGAATAACTAGAAGTTTTCCAAATCTGGCCCTTATTTAAGTTTTTATATCAGAGTAAAATGATGTCTGTGGTTTTATTATTTATTAAAATATGTTTTATAAAATCTGTCCCCATTTACTGTATTCATTATGGAACAGCATTCATTATGTTGGTGCAAATAATGTATAGTTCTATTCCTTCGTTTTGTTGTACTTTTGTTGTACAGTGAGCACATCCCTGATACGGCTTGCTGTTTACACACAATTTTCTACACTACATTGGAAGGTTAAGGGTGATAGACAAAATGTTTTACTTTAATATGGCTTTGTATTTTCTTTTTCTATTTCTAGAGTAATTTAAGATCTAAATGAAAGTTCCTTTCAAAAGTATATATTAAGATCATACTGTTTTTGTCTATACTATCCAGTGTAGTGTACTATCTAGTGTAGTAGGCAGTGTACTATTCCTATGTATCATAGGAAATGATACATACACAAGAGTGAATCATCCCCTGCAGACACCTGTCTCTACTGAATACAGAGGGAAATGACCTAGATAATTTAATCAACTAATAGCTAGCACTCATTGGGGTGAATATTCCTCTGTGTAACAGTCTTTATAGACGTAGTTACCAAGTTACCGAATTTCTATTCTAGATGAAGTGCTGTGGAAGATACAATGTCACACAATGGGAAAGGAATAAAAACAAAGAAAATAGTACTCAGATTCCATGTTCATGCACAAAATCCAATCTGAAGAAATGGTTTTGTGATGTCTCCAGCGATTCAACTTACAGTATGGTAAGAAATAAAAAACTTGTCTTGAAAAATGTAATTTCTGCTACTAAATAATGAATATCATCACCTGAACTGGAGCAAAGCAATACGTATTATTCTCTGCTATAACCCTCCAGTGTTAATAGGGCTATCCAATAAGAACAAAAATTCAGTGGGCAAAAGTTGTTTTTTTACAATGCAGAACAGTAAGTAATAGAAAGGATGTTGTCAAATGACATCTGGTACTGTCTTCCATCACTCATCAGTTTGTAATTGTTGCCTGTTTCTACAAACTCTTGTCATTATCACTTCAAAGTACAGAAAACATTTATTTATATGTTTTATTTTATTTATAGCTATAGTAAGCTATGTATTAATGTATAATTTATTTTTAAAGGCAATATAATAATCATAGACTAATCTGGAAAATCTGCACATCCATTTCAGGATACATAATGCATGAGAATCAGTGAAAGTTAGATAATATCTCAGTTATACTCACACAAAAGCAAATTCCCTTTTGATCAAGTCGCAGACTCTGGAGCATTTCCATAAAAAATTACCAGATTTACTTAAGAACAATCCATTTGGTTCAGATAATTCAAAAGTGTTGTAGCTAACTCTCCACAGTACACATTACTGATGTGTTTTCTTTCTGGCAAGTAAATACCAGCACCCATCATAAAATGCAGAAAGTTCTATATATTTTAAAAGTATGTTCTTATAAAGATGCAATATGAATTCAAAAGCTGAAAATATTTTTCTTGAAATCTGTTCATCTGTACTTTCTTAGGGATGTGAAAAATACTTAAATACATGGTTTGAAAACAATGTATTGATCTTGACTGCAATTACTATCAGCCTGCCAATTGCACAGGTAAGAGTACTTTTAAGCAAAACCCACAAAATAATGATATTCCACTGCAGGTAAAAATCTATTCAGTGCACTTTGGCTTTGGCACACTATCTGAAATTTTGTAAAGCTTTCCATTCATTTTAATTAGAAGTAAGATCAAGCTCTATTTATCAACAAACTACCATGTATTCAAGCACCATCACAAACATTGGTGTTCAAAGTTTTGTCCTCTATTTGTACAGAACCTAATCCATGAAAATGCTAAATCAAACAATAGGAAATCATGAAACACCTACCTCAACATATGAATGAGAAAATTTTATTAGGTAAAAAGGAATAAAGCTTTCAATATCAAACCAAAATCATATGAATAATGGCAACAAGATTTGATTGTTCATTTCACAGACACCCCGAAGGCTGAGTACCATCAAACAGGCAGAAGGATTTTTAATAATACCTAAAACTGTGATGTTGACAATGAGATTAGTTCATTTTTACTCAGAGAACTAAAAATATGACCTATTTTACCTCTTCCATATGTAGTACTTTCCCATAGATATATGTATTAAAAACATTCCAGGTATGGAGTGGGCCAGTTCGGTAATGAAAATGTTTCTTATTCATACTCTCCTAATCCTCACTATCACAGTACATGAGTATCTCACGATCTTCAATGTACTATCATTGACATCTTCTTGTCAGATGGGAAAGAGCTTTTATCCCCATTCAAGAGGTTAAGACCAAGAACCATAGAATCATTTAGGTTGGAAGAGAGCTATAAGGTCATCAAGTCCAACCGTATTTGGATTCACAGAACAGTGAAACAATGTGTAATTGAATTATGTGCCACCTGAAATAGATTTCAAGATACTTCTGTGGATGTGGGCCTAAGTAACATGCTGAAAGGTCACACAGCAAGCCTGTGCCAGAGCAGACAGTTCTACTTGTGTCATCAGACACATGTCCTGATCATTCTTCTTTCTACCCTTCTGAATTGTCATTCATAGGAGCCAGGTTAGTGGTAAGATTGACTCAGCTACGAATGAGTATCAACACTTTCTTTTTTGTTTTTAACTCATCCTTTTTCCTTTCTCAGATATTTTTGATCACACTAACTGGTCAGCTATTTAGAAACATCAGAAAGAATAATATTTGGCCAAGTGAAACATGTACTCTTTCAAGCATTCCTGTTTGACAATTCTGGAAGAAGAATTATCTGATCCGTTCCTCTGACAGTCAATGAAATTACTTCCACTAAAATTTGTTTCGGGGTCTACATATTGTAATCGCTTGGCCTTTAATATGTTTGTTTATTGTTCATGGCTATGGATATAGTAGTATGCTACAAAACTATATGTGTTAAAGTCTGAAGTACTATGCCATTTATTCGCTGGTTAATAAAATTTCCTGGTAAGCTGAATATTCATTTCCCGAGTTTCTGGAACAAGTTATTCAGAGTGTTGTAAGTAGTACCGTATAGTATACTTTGAAACAGACAGATTCAGTTGAGAAAAAACACTTGCTAAACATTGCTTATACTTCTTTAGGCCACTGCCTTTCCTTCCAGTCCTTTTCTGTTTGGTCCTTGTCTGTTGTTCAGTTTAATATCCAAAATTTCACTGAGTCTTACAAATACCCAACTCTTATCAGATCTTCTCCAAGAAGTGTTGTAGTAGACATCTTTTGTTCATGCTGAATGGCTCTTAACTATTCATTTAATCAAACAGCTTCAATGGTTTAGGTGGAATAAGCTTGAAACCCTGAAATATTCTTTATGCTCTGAGCAGTAAAGTGACCTGGAATACTTCGAGGAATAAAAAACCTGAGGAAGGTGGGGTGTTATAAGTGCATGTAGTAGCATTGCTAATTAATTTTTGCCTAAAACATCCCATTTCAAGTAACCAATTTTCTGATAAATTTGGTAACTTCTTTTTATTTTGTCTAAAAAAAATTCCATTTCCAGTGCCTGCCACAGGCTGATTTTCTTATATAGAGAACTTCAAATAAAAGATATGTGCCAATTCAGAGGTGAATGGTGTGCTTGGAACAGAATCTGAATTCTGAACATCTAGTTTTTTATTCTGCTAACAGCAAGACTCTAAGGAACACAATGATGAAATCTCTCATCCCACTCAAACATTTATCTGTATTAAGAATGACAGATACCTATTACATTGATGTCTGCTATGGTTTAAGAGGTTTTAATATTGTTATTGATGCAGTTCAATCTGAGGAGAATACTAAATAATAATAAATAAATAAACAATAGGGTTTTTTTCAGTAATCTTCATTTTAGAATTTACAACATACTTCGGAAAATTATGATCAAGAATATGAATTTTAGTTCATAAATATGTCTCAAATATAAATAACCTAACTTCGCTGTAGCAAATACTACATTTAAGAATTGCAACAATCTGGTAAAATAACAGAAGCTACTTTTTCATTAGAAAAGAGATCAATTTCATGAAACAGACCTGTGATACAGATCAGGATAACAACTATTTTTCACTTACTTTTTTCCATGCATTCAATATTCAACATGGAAACTAAATAGAGAAACATAGAACCACACAATAATATAGGTTCAAATGGACATCTGGCAACTCCATAGTCCAGTCCCCTGTTCAAAGAAGATCCACTTAGATCAGGTTGTTCAAAACTTGTTCAGGTTCCACAAGCTCTCTGGGCAGCCTGTTCCAGTTGAAGCCAGCATTGAGATCTCCCCTTAGGCTTCTCACCTTCAAGCTGAGCGAACCCAGTCCTCTCAACTTCTCCTCCTATGTCATGTGCTCTGGACCACTAACTATTTTGGGGTTCCTTTGCTGGAACTGCTCCAGTATGCCAATGTCTTTCTAGTCCTGGGGACCACAGGACTAGATGTAGTACTCTTTCACAAGAGAAAAAGAGTTATTCCCTTCATCTTGCTAACTGCACACCTGCTAATACAGCCCAGGATGCAGTTGGCCTTATCTGCTGTGAGGACACACTGCTGACTCATGTCCAGTTTGGTTTCCAGCAGGAGCCCCATGTACTTTCTGCAAATGTGCTTTTTCCCCATTTGGCCCCCATGCAACCCGTACTGCTGCATGGCATTATTTCATCCAAGATATCTTTACTGAATGTCATGAGTTCCCTGTCAGCCCATTTCTCCATCTTGTCAAGGTCCCTCGAATAGCAGCTCTACCCTCCAGTTACTGACTGTTCTTCCTACAAGCTGCTATTATTTGCGGTGCTGCTGCAGTTGCAGTTCATGCCATCATCCAGGTCAGTTACAGAATTGCCCCCAGTCTTGATCCCTGACATAATTAACCAGCCACCACCTCAGCTTTATACTGCTGAACACAATCCTTTGAGCCAATTATCCTCCCAAAAGTCCTTTTATCCTGTCTGTGTATCATCACTTTGGCTATCAAGATACTATGGGAGACCACGCCAAAAGCCTACTTTAGATACTTCATGGACATTACTCTTTCAACTCCTACTAAGCCAATCGTCTCATCATGGAAGGTAATCAAACATGGTGAGACACGATTTACCCTTGTCAAAGCCATGCTGGCTGTTCACAATGACTGGAGTTCTTCTTGCACTTGGAAAGAGTTTCCAGGAGGATTTGTCTCATTCTAAGTGTGTAAGGTGAAGATGACCAGCCTGTAGTTCCCCATACTCTCCTTCTTGTGCTTTTTGAAGATATGTGACATTTGATTCTCTGCAGCTATCAGGAATCTCCCCCATGTACCACAATGTTTTGAAGATGATAGAAAGTAACTGTTCAGTGTTATCATCCAAGTCCATATGGATCCATTGACTTGTGTCCAGCTTGTTGCACACTCTGGCTTTCTGTACCTTGAGCTATACTTCTCTCCCTTGAGACTCTTCTACTAGGCTCAAGGACCTGAGATGCCTGAGGACAAATATTGCCTGTAAATAGAGAGCACCTCAGCCTTTCCATGTCTTTTATCACTAGATACCCCAGCCCCTGAGCAATGGTCCACATTTCTCTTAGACTTACTTTGGCTGGCCGTCTACTTGCAGAAGCCTTTCTTATCACTGTTCACACCTCTCAATAGTTTCAACTTCAGCTACACACTGTCTTTCCTGAACCCATTCCTGCATGCTTGGCCAGTGTCTTTCTTTTCCTCCTGCATAGCCCAGTACCATTTCTACCTTCTGTATATTTCCTCTTGTGTTTGAGACCAGTAGCCAGTTATCCCAGTTTTGTGTTTGAGACCAGTTGACCATTCATGTCAACACCCATTCATGTTTCACAGGTTTGTTACACTTAAAATAATTACTTAAGCACTCCTTCTGTTTTAAAAGGATATTAAGGATGGGATTATCTGGGTGAATGCAGCCATATAAACACTAGGCAATATACAAAAAACCCCGTTATATATGCAAATATAGCACATGTGGAAAGAAAGGTACTCCCATGGAGTAATTCATCCTACTTCTCCTAGGTAGGTATTATAGATGACATCCTCTAGAAATACCTTTATTTTTCTGGTTTCAGTGGTAGCCTAGTTGCACTAGCTTATACTTTCTACAACTCAAAATTGTTAACACTAGATTAATTGTATCTCCAATATTATATAGTCAAGAATACAGAAGGCCCCAAGTAAAGTGACATGTAGAATCTGAATTTGATTCTGTTTTAAAACAGTTGTCAGTTATGTGCTCACATACTGGGTTTCCACAGCAGGCTAAAATCCGAATTCTGTAAAAATGTCTTGTGGTTTCTACTGAGATATTATTTTAGGATGAATAGAAAAGATCTTATTGTCCTCATTGACAATTTGGCATGACCAAGCGAAGGGAGAATGTAAAATACTATACAATACCTACCAAAACCTGTCATCAACATTCACAATAAAATGTACATACTGTCTGATAAAATCACTAGCATGCACTCAGATTATTAGATAAAAAATGTGTGAGTGTGTGTGTGCACGTGCAAGATGATTATGCATAAAATTGACAATACTACCACACTTGCTGCTGGTGCTTAATAAGAATAAAAATATCACTGTTAAAATAATATTTATTAAAAAAGGAATAAGAAAGTATAGAGGAGAAAATGTGTAGGATGGAAACTAAATTTTTTAAATTGTTTTGAGATAAGAAGATGGAAACAGGTAATTGTTTGCCAGTGTGTGCAATTCTGATAGTTAGACACTAGAGGACACAGGGAACTTAAGAATAATGTAGAACATAAAAAAATAAACATAAGATTTACAGAATGCTGTAACACGCATACCTTATACATAGTCCACATTTTAAAACATATTGAGTAAGTCCGAAGGTGATAGCCATGTGGTATTGAACTGTCAGAGAAAATGATGTTCAGAGAAATTCTATCACCAAAATTAGGAGTTGTCCCTAAAGAAGGGATTATTGGTGTGAGAGTGCAGGGGAAAATTATAACTACATATATTCCCTACAAAAGTCAGTACAGACAGGAAACAGACACTGTGGTTGCACTGTCACTTTCATGGGGTGTAAAAGCATTCTGCTGATAAAGAAGTGGTCCCACTGTCTTCATCTTCATAGCCATGCTCTCATCCCTTGCTGCACACTGGCACTGGCAGTCATGCAGCTTTGTAGGGAACAGGTGCAAGACCCTGACTGATCTAAAAAATAATTCTACCAAAAATAAGTGATCTGTTTAGGGTTTTTCCCTTATGATCTTTTTTTTTTTTTTTTTTTTTTTTTTTTTTTTTTTTTTTTTT
>JANVCC010000010.1:44009897-44163480 GCA_025345505.1 Todiramphus chloris collaris | reverse complement strand
CTTTTTTTTTTTTTTTTTTTTTTTTTTTTTTTTTTTTTTTTTTGGTTTAGATGGTTGTTTCTGTGGTTTGGTTTTCTGTGGTTTTGGGATTTCTGTTGTCAGGATTTTTAGACAGTACTTCTCCAGTGCAAAATATATATACATTTCAGGGGTTGGAATTTTTATTCTACTTCTCCATACATAGAATATTGAAACCCCTATATTAAAATGACTCCCTCCTCACCATGTTATGAACCTGGATGTGCAGTGGTTAAGCTTCAGTAAAAGGACAGCGAGTGCTCTCACTCACAGTATCACATGACTTGAAATTTCAAGGTGGATTGAACACTTTGAGGAGAATGAGACTGAGAACTCACATTTTTTATCTCTGTAATGGGTTCTCCAATTATTGTAATGCTAGATAATATAAGGGAATGGAATCACTGTCTGTATTACATCAAACAGATAGTCATGGTGTTCACTGTGACTGAAGTTTGGAGAATTCTCCAGGGGTTTAAAGAACATTCATGTGGCTCTGAATAAATCCTGTGCTGCTAGGTTTAGACTTGAATTCTTCTACAGCTACAGCTGCAAGCTAGATGCTATGTACCAGTGAAGCAGGCACTTTGGAACTGAATATTGACTGAAGCTCCCAGAAAATTTTTTGCCAAGTTATGGAGGAACAAATATACTGTATGCCTGCCTACATGGCTAGATAGTCCTAGATAAACAGTATTGTGAATGCCACCTGGTTATTTTGTTTTCATATTCTGAAAGAAATAAGAATTATAGTTATTTGATTTGCATTTTTATCACCATACTGCTCAGCTCCTGAGGGAGCAGAAGAAAGCTAATTTAATCATTGTCAGTTCTTCTGTGAATGCCATGTGTATGTTCTGAATGGGAAAGTCCCATAAAACTATAGATAAAGCTACTTCAGTACAAAAGTCATGGGGAATAGGTTCAGATATTTTAAATGTTAATTTGGCATACAACAGATGTGATAATTTCAAGTATGACCTTCAAAAATTTGAGAATCCAAACTCCAAAGAACTAGACAGATCAAAGAGATTTTCTCCAGAATGAAAAGCTCCTTATAACCACTTTTTAATAGGAGGATAGTGAGGACACTATGAAAACAAACAAACTAAAAAGGAACACTTAGCATGAAAATGTAAAAGAAAAAAAGTAAGGTGATAACAGCTTTTATTTTGAGTGAGTCAGAGTTGCTAGCTCTTTGAATAGTCACTAGCTAAACTCCTGTTCTCCATTATTACAAAATACTTAGAATTCCAAAAAGAGTATAGTAAAGAATATCCTTTTTGCTTTAACAGATGTAGTGACATTGTCATATGATCCTAGTGATCTAATGATATTTCAAAATGAAAGGTGACCTTTCTTTCTTTAAAGAACATTTGTAAGCCTCAATTATGCTAAAATACACATGCAGGCAGTCTTGCACAATGCTTTGATCACAGAACTTAAGGAATTTATCCCTTATGACAATAAGGTGATTAGAATGATCTGTATATTTTATATTTTGTAAAACAAAGCTTCCCAGCTAGATTCCCATCATGAATTTTCCCTTGGAAATAATATATGTTTATATTTAAATTTTCCCCAGTCAGAATTTGGTTTTTTGGGTTTTTTTTAAGTAAATCAAATTTATTAAATATTGACATAAATAAAGAGTTTCCAACGACAATGATTAATGTTTAGTTCCAGACAAGGAACAATATTTAATTCCAAATAAACTGGATAAAGCATCTCAATACCCTGTAAAGACATGATTTTTTTTTTTTTTTTTTTCCCCCTTGCACAGTACTGGTATTTGGGGCTCCTTAAATGATCATTTGAAATACTTCTATCCGCAAGTAAAAATTGGTGTTCTTGTGCATAGGCAGTTTCAAGATCTTGAACTATTGGAAAGTTACTATAAGATTAGATTACAGTAAGTGTTGTCTTTTATATAAAAGCATTTTATACTTTGGCTTTATTTTGAATAAGACTTTCAGTACTCTTAGAGTGTGCTGATTCCTAGGGTTTGTTAGATGTGAGATAATACTTACTTCTTAGAGTTCTAGATTCTCATGTGAGAAAAGCGACTTTCATTAAAAATTCATGTGTAGTCCTCCTGAATGAAAAGAAAAGCTTACAATAAAACAGACAGGCTTTTAAAAATGCTGGGATGTGGGAGTGGGGGTAGGGGATCTGGGGCGTAGGGTTGTGGGGGAGGGAATTCACAGGCTGAATTTAAAATGCTTGTAAAAATTGATCAAATCTCATATTTGGTGGGCACTTCGCTTGGCTGGAGTTGGCAACACTGCATGACTTGGGCTCTTGGTCTACCTGCAGCTGGTTTAAATTCATATTGCTATTTGGATTCCCAGATGCCTCTGAATGTTTTGCAGGCATAACCCAACTCATTATTGCAGCACTCAACAGACCACTTTTATCTATGAACTGTAAGTTCAAATACAGTGTCTGAAAAGGAAAGCTGCGAGAGAGATCAATGGTAATGTGTGCCCTTCTGTCTGTAAACACTATTTTGAGATTATCATATGGAATATGTAATTCTACCCAAATTCAATTTCATTCTGGTGTTCCCAGGGATCATGAAGTGTGGGGGGAATTTAAAGGACTCTCAGGGTAGGCAAGGGACATGACAGATCTGGAGGAACAAACTGCTAATATTAGACATTTATGATGCCCATGCCCTATTTTAATATAAATTGCAGATGTCAACCTGAAGTATTGAAGTCTAGTACAGCACATGTTTCTTAGATACAACATTATTTGTAAACACTGAGAACTGACAGCAAGTGTATGATCTCGAACAACATTGTTCTATACTTGACTGTGGATAGCAACATATTTATTTTTGAATGGCTACATTGAAACTGATTGTGGTTCTTCGAAATCTGCAGCACAGTTTGGCAAAGCACTGTTTCTTTTAATGGCTATAGTTTCAGGACATAAAATATTGTTGGAGAATTTAAATGAAGCATTTCTCAATGGCTCTTGAGTCTGAACCAGAATTCAGTGCTGAATTACTCGATGAACGTGACTGCTACAACCTTCACTGTCATCACCTCTCTGGTACCCGTTCTCATATCACATCCACCATGCTCTTATTTATAAGTAACACCATTCATCAATCATCAGAGTGATGTTTCATATGCTTAGGTAGATTAGATGCATTTCTAATGTTTCTGTGAAACCATCTTGCTTCCTTTGCTAAATCAGACATAAATATATATCATTCATTAAGCAACTCAAAGGAATGAAATAAAAAAAACCTTCTAGTAACATCTCTACATTCACCACAGAAAGGGAAAGCAACAAGAAGTGCAATTTAAAAGTCTCTAGCCTCAATCATGCATGCATTCTGCTACTCCTAGTTGCCCTAGTTGGAGCTTTTATTCTGCTTAGACATTGTGATCATTGGTCCTCTGTGTAATCAAGGATATGTTTAGGTAGCAGCCCTTCCTCTAACAGACTTTCTCCTATCCTCAGTCATCTGTTTTCATTACTGTAGTAGGAACCTTAAGATTTTTAAAGCTTTCAAACATTCTTCTGGCAAATCTGTCTGAGAGTGGCAACAGATGCAAAAGATATGGGGAAGGAATGATAGATGGACACTCAGGCATGGATATATCTGCAGATCCCTGCATGCACACTTGTACCTATGTGCACCCACACAGGCATACTGTTACAGCATGGCTGTGCAATCAGGCCTCTTTTTTTCTAAGAAATGACACTGGAGAGTTAGACTGTTAGTGCAATTAGCACAGTTCCTGAATCTGCTTCCCTATAACTCTGTAAGACATGATCTCCATGCTCATTACATTGGGTTATGACTGTGTGTAAATAGCTTGAAATATTATTAATATTTAGCTTTAATAGAAAGGAAAGTATTGTTCTCATTATTTCTGACAGATAAGTATGTGCACTAATAATTTTCAAACTGGTGTCTGATCTATGTGTTAGAAAGTAGTTTTGTTGTAAAGAAACTAGAAGTAACACTGTGTTGAATGTGATGTACTTCACTTGTAAGACATTGATACAAATAAATGAATGATTTAACAAAGTTTGATAGTAAATGTGACATTGATTTAACAAGATTTGATTATTTATTGTGCAGAGGACAGAGTCAAACAAAACTGTCAGGGAGACCTTACTGTTGAGTGTCAGTGTTCAGAAAGGACCCCCTTGCTTTTAAATTCCTTCTCAAAGAGAAGTTCAGGTGTGGCTAGATCCAATCCTAACCCTAAACTTGGTCAATGGTTTATGTCTAAAGGATTATGCATGTGCAACCAATCCTTTAAATCAATTAGCTAATATTTCAAAGTTTATCATGGTATTAATCACTTACTGAGAATCTGACAAGGAATCCCTCAAGCTGGAGGAGTAACCTTGAGATGTGTCCCTACTCAAGGGGAGATACTGGCATGTAGCCTACTGCTGTGCAGGAGAGCTCAATGGGTCCTAAGGCTGTCCACTATTTATGAAGTGAGGTGATGGAATTATATTTCTATACTAACTGTATTTTGGTTAGCACATGCTCGTCTATCTCTTAGATGTTAAGCATGATTTATAGCCCTTATCTATTGTGCTGTTATCTTTCTCCTCAGAGTACAACTTAAACCGTATGCAGGCATCACGACCACTACCAGTAGCTATTGCTTTAAACAGAAAAAAGAGGTGGGGTAAGCACACTGACACACAGAACTGCTCTAGTATTTTAAAAGCAAATAGCAAAATCACTGATACACTCTTTCCAAAGTGCTGTGTCATGTCACTGATAAAGATTATAGATTTCTTAGAGATTCTTGCCTCTATGCACTAGCTCAAAACCTCCATGTGGTGATTTTATTTTTTTTTTCCCTACACAGACTTCTTATGTTTTGCATAAATAATAAAAACAAATGAAAAATCCAAGAGCAAACATTTAGAATGTTGGAACAGCTCTGAAAATATGAAGAGGGGAAATGGCATTGCAGAAATTCCCTATATTTATTTGTAGCCTTTTCAATTTCCTCCCCCTCTAAAGACATAGTGATTTTAAGTGTGTCATGAATATATGTATATATATAAAAGTATATATATCTTTCAAGTAGTGCTGTAATTGGCTTCTTCATGTTGCACACATTTTATTGTCTATAAAAGCCAAAGAGGAATTATTCTCAAAGAGAAAGGCCATGTCCTTCTTCTTTACCTCACACAAGTTCACATGGGTCTAACTCCACCACATCTAGTGGTGTTCCTCAAGATGAATAGCAGTGTGAGCAAGAACAAAGCCTGAATCACAATGCTTTCTTCATCTTTTTCAAAGAAGAGAGGAATGTCTAAAAAATTGAAGGTACATATTCCCTTTGCTTCCTTCATAACAACAGAGGAGTATTTGTTCATGTGTTAAAAGGGGATGAGAACATGTGTTAAAAGGGGATGAGTATGTTTTCTGTAAAATATATAATGTAATACACTAAATAGGCTATGTATAGGTAGGATAAACTATTGTGAAGATTATTATAAATGTAAATAGAAAGGAAAGGTTTAGGCTAAAAAAGTTATTTGAGACCACCCTTAGCTGGATCTTGATTTAGAAATAAATTGTTGAAATGAGTTTTGAATTGCTGTACTTAGGACAAGAGACAGAAATTCAGAAATTCTCGTTTGATTTTCCTTCTAGTTCCACTTGATTACTTGAGTTGGGTTCTCCAATGGTAAGTGTCAAAATTCACATTCTAAGAGTACAATGAATTCCTTTATAAAATTCAAGTGAAGCTGCTTAAAATCCAGCCATCAGCATTCTATGTCTGCTCCTACTAGCAACAATTAATGCTTTTGCTCTCTATCAGTGAGAAAGGTGCTCATGTCTTTTGTAGAAACTGGTTATAACCAGAGAAG
Organism: Todiramphus chloris collaris; assembly: GCA_025345505.1. NCBI lineage: Eukaryota > Metazoa > Chordata > Aves > Coraciiformes > Alcedinidae > Todiramphus > Todiramphus chloris. The sequence goes on along the minus strand of JANVCC010000010.1, from coordinate 44,157,591 downwards.
GGCCAGATGGCTTCATTCACAGATTTGCACAAAGTTTATGCCACCTATAGAAAATCCTGTTTAAAAAGACACAAGTTTGGATAGAATTTTTGTTTATATTACCAAGGTATTTTGACCAAATGGTTTTTAGTACTGTATTGTTAGGGAAAATGTCTGTAGACATTTTCATTAGTATCTGGCACAAAAAAGCAAGCAGTTTACAAAAGACAAAAAATAAAGTTCTTCCAAAGTACATACTGTCAGTTGACAGTACAGTGGAGTAAATTTTGAGATTACTTATTTTTTCCTGATTGGAATCTCTAATGTTTTTAGCTGTTTGCTTTAGCAAAAGTGTCTTTGAAGACCTTTTGCAGTGAAGAGATTACTGATTGCAATATCCTGATGCTAACAGAGGATTCTGGTAAAAGAACATTCACATGTAAAACCAACTTACTTGTGGTGGGTGAAATACAGCTTGATTTCTTATTGAATTTAGCCGTCAAGGACCAGGAGGAAAGCCCAATGCAACCAGACATATTTTACATTATGTGATTAAAAAGAGTTACTTTACAAGATATCAAATGTTACATAGTCCCTTGGTCTTATGAATTCTAATGTCCAATAACGTTAAGGGAGAGGGAGTTTCAAGGTTAATATGAATTCTTGCCTTTTCATAGTTTATGTCAGAGTTCTGACCTTATGTTTCATAGAAATTATAAATATTCCTGACAAGTTCACCTCAAAGGCTGGTGAACTGGGTCAGCCAAGCTGTCCAAAATACAAAATTTTAAGATCGTAACTAATTAGGTTTACAGAATTTTTCTAGACAACTCTTGAGTCACGAGAACTCCTCTGGAACTGTGAACACTTACAAGATAGGAAATACTTGTTTTTATATATAAGCTACACTGTTAGGATGATTCCATTAATAGTGGTTATATTTGGTTCAAATCAGAAAAGACTTTTAAATTAGCTGGACTTTTTTCTTAGCTCTTAAAGAAGTTTTTTTTTTTTTTTTTTTTTTCTCCACAGCCAGAGAAAGACATGATCTCAGAAGGATCTTCACACCAACAGTTAGTTTTCAGTTTTCCTCCTGTTCTCCTGTTTGATGAAGGAATTGAAAACCTGTAGCTCAGCTCTGCCTCTTCTGAGGCATAAATCACAACCACTTTGTTTTTGCTTTGTACTTGTCTTATCCATGTTGAAGGTAAAGCAAGGACTCAAAATGTAACTAAGGGACATAGGAGGTGTAATCCTGTTGAAATTTTACTGTTAGAACCTACTTATTGTTATAATCTCACTTCTAAGACTTGTACAGCTAATGGAGTGCTATAAACATACATAATTTTTGCCTCCCTTACTTGAGTGCCCCAAGTGGCACATCAGGACAAATATTTGTCAAATCAAAGGTATGTTAGTGTTCTATTTCCTGGCTCTGTAGTTTCAAGGTTCTTACTGTAATTCATGGCATTTTTAAATTCTGCTACTTACGAAATGGAGATGTTGATTTTTAATTTTCACACTGAAAAATTTTATTTTTACCTTTTGACATTTAAATGAACTTAAGCGTACCATTACATCAAATAAATAAATAACAATAGAAATAGTAACAGAAATGAAGACAACAAAAAAAGAGAAAGAAGTAAAAACCCAAGAAAAGCAAGTCATGCACAATGTGATTGCTCACCACCTGTTGACTGATGCCCATCCAGTCTCTGAGCAGTGATTGTTTCACCCTGGAAAACTCCCCCCCAGTTTATATACTGGGAATGATGTTTTATGGTATAAAATATTCCTTTGACTAGTTCAGCTCAGATGTCCTGGCCATGCTCCTTCCCAGATTGTTCTGCACCTCCTCGCTGGAAGAGCATGGAAAACTGAAAAATTCTTGACTTAGGATAAAAACCACTTAGCAACGACTAAAATGTAAATATTTTCATATTAAATCCAAAATATATCACCATTTCAACTACTAGAAGATGAAAATAAATTTTATCTCAGACAAAACCAGAACAGTATTTAATTCCCAGACTTCGCTCAAAATGGAATAAAGCACCTGTGTGAAACAGAGTTTCTAAAAAGAAGTCATCAGTCAACAGAATAGTTTACTGAGTTGCGGAGGAAAGACAGACCAATTAAGCACTCAATAGTCATCTACAAAGACCAGGCTTGCAGTGAAATTGTAAAGACAAATAATAATAAAAGTTTCCCCATATTCCTTGATGACTATGAACTGTTTACACTCAACTGTTGTTGAGTGTAAATTATTTCTGTAAGACCACATGCAGCGACTTAGGATATGGGTACACATTATGCAAGAGTTTGTGCAGCTGGTAAAGCACAGCAAGCAACGTGTCAGCAAGATCAAGCAGGTTTGAACAGGGAGTGAAGAAGCAGAAGAGATTTAGGCCATTCTTGCTAAGAGGTTGTTCCCTAACCTACGCCTTAATGGCAGTGAAAGGAATTATAACCTAAATCTAATGATTTTGAATTTATACTTAATCCACTTGGCTATGATTGTAGGCCAGTACTGTACATGAGAGGGTGTGTTTGTGAAAATAGAGAAATTTGCCTATGACACGAAAATGTGGTATTGGACTGTTTCATGACATTAATGAAAAAAGGTTTTATGTGGTTTCTAATGAGTTTGGGCCTGTTCAAATAACATCACATAATAGTTTAACATATCTTGTAATTGTCTTCAATAATTATAAACTAGCCTTAAGGGCAGCTGACTAACAGCAGCTCCCAACGATTTTCTTGCATCAGCAGCTACAGAAACAAATTCAAATCCTAGGATGAGAAGGCCAATGCCACTGAAATAGAGGAGGCCACATTCAGCCCAGGCTTCATGCTTAACAGAGAACCGTATACATGTTTCCACTCCAGCTTCAAGTCATTTTCATCAACAAGACAGAGTCTTTCTTCCATTCTCAGTAATGTAGTGGTATAGAATCCCCACATGATTTTTATTCACATTGAAGACTTGCCACAATGCTGTTTGATTCTTTGCCTTTAAAGTCAGCATTAATAACTTTAAGGTTTGCTATGAAATACTTTGGAAGGAACTACACCTGTCCTGTGCATTAACACAATCCTCAACATCCCTGAAATATAGAATAATCTGCATTTCTCCCATTGAGTTCATGAAGTTCTAAAAAAACCCAGGTCTTTGTAAAACACATTTGAAATTGGGTATGTGTGGACATTACTTTCTGGACCCTTCTGCCACAGTCCTGGACTCCATTCTCCATCAGGGGTTAACAAAATTCTTCCTCATCTTTTAGGAGTTAAAGCTGAAAAATAATGCTTACTTAAAGACATAAAAAATAAGGCCATAAATAGCTGAAGGAGGACTCACAGCCCTTATTTTGTTGAGGGGGAGTTCTGCTTTTGATTTCAGTAAAGCTACATATTTTAAATGGAGTTGAAGCAAGTTAAAATACAGAAATTATACTGTTGTGCGGAGAGAATCTTGGGAAATAGAACTAAAAACAAAATAAAGAAACTGTCTAGTATCAAGTTTTCCTCCCTAAACTACTTTTTCTAAATTCCTCCACAAATCTATTTCCAATTTATTTTGGAATTCAAAACAAATATCAGATTGATTTCTGAATTTTAAAGAGGGAGCTCGTAGCTTTAGTAGCCAATTTTATTCATATTCTTCAAATAATGAATGACAGCATACATCTTGTATTCTTAAAGCATTTTCTACCCTTTTATAAATGGTATTGTGAGAGCCTTTTCATATCTGTACTTTTGGTAGCTTGATGAGGCTTAATTATCATTCAAATAATTTCACTTATAAAGAACGAGGACTAGAAAATGCAATTTATTTGTAAAAAATACAACACCCAAACTAGTTAAATATGCCCACTGACAGATATGTCATAAGACACATTGTTTCACAATGCTTCAGCATACTTACTATAATATTTGACATTTTTAACTAAAGGAAGTCTTGGTTTCTGAACAGATCAGGCAATAGCCTGGCTTAAAAGGATCAGCTGAATACCCTCAGGTGACAAAAAAACCCAGTAATCCACACTTCAAACAAATAAAAGAAGCTATATTTAACTAAAGTTAATATGAGAAAAAAGAAGCAAGCATAGACACTATAGAAAACCAAAGACATGGGTCTGAAAAATCAGGGTTTTTTTTTGCTTTGTCTTGCTTAACTGAATCTGATGAGGTGTATCCATCTCCAGACCTAATCAGAATTCACCATCTAGATGCTGTCCATTGAGGGGCTCAACCCAGTCAGTATCCTCAGAGCTCACAGACCATGTGGGGCTTCAGCCAAGCAAATTTGTGGGTGCAACTGCACACTCACCCAGCATGTGGAGGACTTTTAAGTGCTTGCAAACTGGATAGAGTGGAGACAGGACCAGGTAGTCGAGCTCTGAAGAATGGGACAGAGAAAAGTAGTGGGGTCATGGGTTTGTTTTGTGCCAAATAAACAACTTTCTCCTTCCTCCATTTTGCCTCTGCTCATACCATGACAGAGTGGGAAAGGGATCATTCTAGATCTCCAGAGCTCAGAGGTAGGCACATGCAGGCCAAGAGCAACAGAGTTCAAATAGGAAAAAAGAAGGGTAAAAGGGATAATTAGTGTCTTTCAGCTGAAGAAGTTTGAACACCTTCAATGGTTGATTTTGTGTTTCCTCTTTCTGAGAGAGAGAAGAAGAGCAGCAGAAGTTTCCTATGTGAATGAGAACACAGAGGTGGTGAGCACTTCTGGAATGAGACGCAGCAGTCAGTAGAAGTAAGTAAGTAGGTTTAACAGCCAGTTTAAGGACTAAGTCACTCCTGAGAGAGTGTCTTAGTCGCTGGATATGACAGTCAAGCTTTCACTTGTCACCTGTTTGTACTCCACTGAGTCTGATGTTATTTTTGTTCAGAGCATTGCTATTCCAATGTCAAAGATGAAGTTTGCCCTCTCGCACTTTCTCTTGTAAACTTAATGAGTGGTAGGCAGGGCCCCATATGCAGCTGGAGCATTGGTGCGTTATAAGACAGCCCCCACAGGCAAGTGAGTGTAAGTGGTCTACCCACTGAATTATCACCATTTACAGCTGGGTTTTAGAAGGAAGAACAATCATTGTTCTATCTTTGAAATGACAGAGGTAACTAAATACCTTTAGGAAAAGATTCAGGAGCTCTGTCTCTCAAGAGGAAGAAGGTGCATTAAGATAGTGTTAAATAAGGTGAAAACATAGCCACTTAGCCTCCTGACTTTGGACAGTTCACTTTCCCATGTGGTGTTTTTGAGACCTAACTGTGAGGGACTCTGAAATGTATCCTCACACTGGCTGAGAACCTGCACCCATGTCTGGATCTAGGCTGACTAATTCTTCACTCATGTCAGACAAACTTGATACTAACACACATGATAAAACCTATCCTCAGAAACACTGTGTCTACCATGGAAGGACCAGTACTGTAAGATAACAAAATAGATTCCTTATAGACACTGCCATTATAATAATGCTTCAGACTGCTTTCCCTGTTCAGATTGCAGTTTTAATTTTTCTTCAGGTCATCTTCATGTGCTTGACAATGATTATTTTTTCACACTTATCACAGAGATAAGGAAAAATGAGATTCAGAAAGCCCAAGTACAAGTCTCATACATTTAAAGTTAAGAAAACAGGTAAATTCTTTCTTATTCAAGAAAATATGCATTTTTCCCATGATGATAACAGGATGTTCTGGCATAGCACATATATTCTGGAGTGAAAACTTGAGCCCTAGAAACCAGTAATAAAGTTTTCTTTGACTTCAGAATACTTCAGCATTCACTGCATCTTTTAATGCCTTATACTTTGTCTTAATCACATCATCCCTCCCTGCATGTGTGAGAATGAAGCATCTTTTTATGCCTGAGAACTTGATTTATAGTTTTTTAACTTTTTAAAAAATATGCATAAAAGATTTAACATGTCAAAAAACTAGGTCAAAAACTAGCTAGCAATAGAAGTTTGTGGTGTTTTTTCTGTATTCAAATATGTCATAGTAAAGCATTCCATTAAGGGTAATTTCTTGGATTTCTTTGCTCTCCAGCTAGTAAATTTTCACAAGACAGTGGTTCTCTTTAAAGAATGGATGCTGTTGCCATGCTATAAATTTCCCATGAGGATGATCTGAAGCTTGTGATGACTTCCATGACCAAGAAAAACAGTATAGCAGAATTAGTAAAGAAGTTATTTGTCCTGAGCTGCAGAGCCTGACAGTGGAGTAAGCAATAAAGTGACACCCTTGTGTAGTCCTTATTGGTCAGCTACCACATGTATGCATGCAATTTATTTTTCTGACAAGTAATACCAAGCCAGAGCTTTCAGATATCTCCATGCAGTGTTTTTCAAGAGGGTCTCTGTGTTTTTCAGAAGTAAATGAAAAAATTTAACTATTCAGTACCTCCTGGAATTGATTGGTTTGATGTATTTCAGCCTCATGTATCACTTTTGAGTTACAGGAACAAATTTTATCTTTGTCTAGGTTTTATCTGTAGAGTGTGTCTGAGAAAGAGCTATTATCCACTAAGAAAGTATAGTATAGACTTGCATAATTTCTGAGGAAATAGCTGTTCCTATAAAGATAAGAAGACAGTAATGTTCAATTGCTTGAAGCAGAATCTCCTACTAAACTATTTTCCCTGTCTGTGATTAGGTTTTAAAGGTACTTTCTGTTTTAGGAAATCTGTAGCCATTTGGGATCAGGAAAAAAAGTTCAACCAAATGTTGGCCCTGCGAAACTACATGTACAATGCTGGATCCTGAAGGTAATGGAAGCAGTACACCTATATCTCCCTTGTTCTGCTGATGCAGCTGGTCAGGAAGTGGGTTGGTGGCAAAGGAGGTTAATTTTACTGTCTCCAAGCATGTGAGAGTCATGAGTAAGGCCTGAAAATACCATTTGTCTGACTTGACATTCACAGGATTAAAAAAAAAAAAAAAAAAAAAAAAAAAAAAAAAAAAAAAAAAAAAAAGATTAAACCCACCCAAAACATTTTAATTTTGTTTTGAATTATGATATCTAAGTCCCCAGACTACAAACAGGTTTCATATTCAAGCTGGTTTCCATGTGTGGTAGGATTAAAGCAGTATAATGATAATATATAAATAATAATATATTAAGCAAAGCTTAAATTCTCACCTAATCCTATCATTTTGGAGCAAGTATCATAATGTTTGCAATAAGGCCATTGGAACTGGCAAGATGGAGAGGATGAAGCAACAGACTGCCAGACAAGTTAAAAAGTCAAGAAAAGGGGAAAATTTGTCACAACTACATACATCACCATCTCAGAAGGGAAAGCTTCTCCCTCAGTTATAGTGGAAACTCTGCAAGATCAGAATAAATATCTCTACCTGCACAATGGTTTGTTCTTGCAAGCTAGTTCCCAGATGCTTACCTTTGTCCTCTGCCTGAACCCTTTCCCCTATGGCTGCAGCATCAGAAAACAGGTTGGACATCACCACTTCCGTGCTGAAATTGCTGAAACATTGGAAACTGTCCCATGGTCTCCTACACCTGCCTCTCCTTGTGGCAGGCTCAGCAGAGAATGGGACATGGGACCAACACACTTCCAGGCCCATTTCAGAGGCTGTCCCATACACTTCAGCTGGAGCAGTGAGCAGAGAATCACATCTGCATCTCTAACACAGAGCAGAAAAAAAGGAAGAGGTATGTTTTATTCTCTGCTCCCCTAAGTATTGGAGTAATTATTTTCAGCAGCAAAATGGAACATTATATTTTAAATCCATGAATTCAATCTGGGGTAGAATTTCCATGTTCTTTTTGTGATGTATTTTTCCCCATATTTGCAGTAAAAATGTTTGAGAAAACATTATTCATTAGCCTAATTTGAATACTTTAATCGAACTAGAAAAACATGCAGAGGAAAAATTTCCTTTTCCTAAAAAAGGTATTCTTAAATCAGCACTATCAGAATGGCTAGGAATTTACTTTAAATTAACCTTTTATATCTTCATTTCTCTCATAAAAACTTTTTTACTGAATGAGGCAAAGATTTCTCTAAGTGTGTTCAAAATAAAATGCGCTTTTTTTTTTTTGCATTTATGTTTTTTTGTCGTTTTTTTTTTTTTGCATATATTTGGCATCTGCGTACACAAATGCCAAAAAATCTTATGTAAATGCAGATATTGTCCTGCAAGGACTGAAGTTTTATCTAACAATGTATATTATAAAGTGTCTTGCCATCCCTAGAAGAATTTGGGATCTGACTGTGCTGTGAGTATGTGTTATGAAAACACAAGAAGACATAGTCCTTAGTCCAAGGTACAATATTCAACCTAATTGTTCAACCTAACATCACATTATGTACCTTCACATTATAAGCCCTTAATGAAAGAGAACATATAATTATTTGGTCTGAAATATTAATGCTTGGATTAAATTGTAATTAATATACTTGTCTCTTTTTCCTTCAAGAAGAACTATACATGTTTGGTGATGCTTGTTTACCCATTATAATTCTTGACTGAGCTGTAGTGGCTGGTGCATTAGACTGCAGAAGAATCAAATTTCTCTCTTATGTTCTCTTTTTACCTGCAAATGGATGTTGATGTCTTCTCTGTGTGAGATGGTAATCTTCATGTGGTCATAACAGGGGAAAGACTCATTAGGGTTGAAAAATAAAACTAGGGATTTCATTCCATGAAAAAAAATAATAAAAATGGTAGTTACACCCAGGGGGTGACATAAATGGCCACAAAAGTCCATTCCAGGACTATGTCCTGTGTATTTGCTAATAAATGCTACAAAGATGGAAAATGCAGCATATATGAGAAATAAAAAGAATTGTGGAAAAGCAGCAAAATTCAGAGCTAGAAGTACTGTTCTCAGAAAAGATTGCTAGGTTTCTGCAGTAAGCAACTAATAAATGTTTTTTCCTGAGGCATTTCTGAAATTCTTCTAGAAGAAGAAAATAGAAAATATTTATCACAATCTGAAGGTTATCTCAAATTAATCCTTTATTTGAAAAAAAATCTGGATTAGGAATGGTTTAAACTTGCAATGTGCATCTGAATTAGCAGTTGATAAAATTTGTGTTATGAACCTAAAATTATGGTTCTAAAAACACTTCAAGTTTTGGAGAAGCCCAATAGACTGTTCTAAAACAGTATTACACATTTATTACAATTATTTTCTTAATTTTTTGTAATAATGGCTATAACAATGACTTGAAAAATATAGTCTAGTGTCTTACAGAGAAACTTAAAATGACAGGAAGAAAGGTCTGACTTAATAGATATCTTTCCCATTTTGTGCCATAATAACAAGAATCAGAAAAGAATTGTGTTACAAGACCACACTATCTCACTGAGGAAGAAAGAATAAAATCTCAAATCTGTATCTTCTCAAAGAATTGTCAGCATAAGCTTCCCAACATGAACATGGTGGTGGGGCCATGACCTTTTTTCTTGTATCTGTAATGGAGGCAGATGAGTTAGCTACTGCTTTGGACTGGATGAGTGCCTTCACATACTATTTCCCAGACTGCTTCATCCTTCCCACAACTCCAAAGAGTTTTTGTTATTTTTACACCTTTCCAGCCACTACTAATTTGTGCCAATGTTGTGGATGGAAACCTCCTCAAGCCTGAATTTTTTCATGCTGTCCCAAGAATATTCCTTGCATAGGTCATGAGGTTTTCACTTATTTTATGTAGAGCACTCCATGAACCATTATCTTTCATCGCGTGATATGCTCTTCCATTGAAATCTCTTACCTCACTAAGACCTCTAGAGATCTAGAGTAATGGAATGGAACAGTGGGGCAGGGAAAGAAAATACAATAGCAGTTTCTCCAGTCTTCTTCATTAAATACACAAATCACTAAATGGACTGAGCAGGGTGTCCCCATGTTTGTGCCAGTACACTGTGATCTCATGGCATCTGTATCTGCAGTGGTTTTTCCACAGAAGTATTTAATTTTCAATGCAATTCATGGAATTTCAGACAAATTTAGCCATTCACCCTCAGTAGAGAATTATACTTTTGTTAATCCTGGGCATTGTGCGAGTACTTCAGACCTTAATACTTTCACTGAGAAAGTAATCTAAAATTTTACATAGTTTGCATTTATGTTCTGAGCTACTATAGCTAAGATTATGAACCAATTAAGACTTCTCAAGTCTTAAACCTGCATGAAATGTAATAATCACGTTCTGCAAAGTAGTCTCTGTGCCAGTCCTCTGGGGTTTTTTTTGTGGGTTTGTTTTTTTGTTTGTTTGTTTGTTTTCTTGTTTGTTTGGTTGGTTTTTTGTGTGTTTCTTTGTTTTTCCCAAGAGTTGTTCTTATTTCTTTAATAGGATTATAATTTACAACACACTATTTGAATTTTAAACTACTATGACCCTTGAAAATGTCTTGCCTCATCAACATTGTCAGATCTACTTTTTACCAATTACTGAGTAGGATGAGGGGACTTGACTAGTTAATTGTGTCATCACCAATATAAAACATTCAAGAATGGTGTGTCTGTGGATTACAAGAATACGGTATGTGTTTTGAAGTGGATTCTTAAGGATCTTTAAGTCATTGTATCTTAAGGATCTTTAGTCATTGTTGTACTTAGTGAGATTTGAGAGTGCAGAGGAGTCTTGTAGAAGTAGCTTGCTTTACTTCAGGGTCAGACCTTTTGGTTTCTCAACAATTTCTTAGGTTCATTGATCTAATACAGTGATTTAAATTTACACAGTGACTGTCAGCTTGATCTTTTCAAGGATCTTCACAGAATTTGGTAAAAATTCATCTCACTGACATGGATAGATCATTCTTAAAAATAACACTCTTCACATGGATAGCAAATAAAGCTGCAACTGTATACACCTTGCCCACAAAAGCATTATAAAAGAAACATTAACTGTGTAGACACCAGTCTGCTACCCCAACAGCACCATTTGGTTTCATGGTGTCATTCACTGTATTGGCATAACAGTCTTTCTCCAATTTTTAAGTTTACTGTCAGTTTATTAAAAATATTTTGAATGAGGACAAATTTCAATAGCTCTTCTCTTTTTTTTTTTGTAAAGAATTTGAAAAAGAATTTTAAAGAATAATTTTAAAAGGTTGCAAAATATTTTTAGGTCTGTTTTTCAAAACACTGTAAGGATTTTAGCAGTGTGTTACATTGCAGAAATTTTTTCCTGGTCAAAAGATTTTCTAATATTTTTTTTAAAGTCTGTCTTGACTTTAGTAAGGCATTTGACAGTTTCCCAAAGCACTCTATTAGAGAAATTGCCTGCTCTTGGCTTGGGTGGGCATACTCTTTCCTGGATGAAAAACTGGTTAGTCCAAAGAGTTGTGGTCAATGGAGTTAAATCCAGTTGGCTGCCAGTCACAAGTGGTGTCCCCCAGGGCTCAGTACTCTGGCCACTCCTGTTTAACATCTTCATCAATGATTTGGATGAGGGGACAGAGTGCACCCTTCATACATTTGCAGATGACACCAAGCTAGGTGGAAATGTTGATCTGCTTGAGGGTAGGGAAGCTCTACAAATGGATCTTGATAGGCTGTATCACTGACTGGGACAAGGCCAATTCCACAAGTTTCAATAAGGCCAAATGCCAAGTCCTGCACTTGGGCCACAACAACCCCCAGCAGCACTACAGGCCTGGAGAGCTGCCAGGCAGAGAAGGACCTGGGGTTGTTGACTGACAGCTGGCTGAACATGAGCCAGCAATGTGCCCAGGTGGCCAAGAAGGTCAATGGCTTCATTCTGGCCTGTATCAGGAATAGTGTAGTCAGCAGGAGCAGGGAGGAGGTGATCATTCCTCTGTATTTGGCTTTGGTGAGGCCACACCTTGAATACTATGTCCAGTTTTGGGCCCCTCTCTACAAGAAGGATGTTGAGGTACTGGAGAGGGTACAGAGGTGGGCTACAAAGCTAGTAAAGGGTTTGGGGGCATGTGTCTTATGAGGAAAGGCTGAGGGATCGGAGGCTGTTTAGGCTTGAGAAAAGAAGGCTGAGGGGAGACCTTATTGCCCTCTACAACTACCTGAAAGGAAGTTGTAGTGAGGCAGGAGTTGATCTGTTCTCCCTGGTGACAAGTGACAGAACAAGAGGAAATAGCCTGAAGTTGAATCAGGGGAGGTTCAGGCTGGATATTAGGAAGCATTTCTTTACAGAAAGCGTTCTCAGGCATTGGAATGGCCTGCCTAGGGAGGTGGTGGAGTCACCATTCCTGGAAGTGTTTAAGAGTGCTTAGGGACATGGTTTAGTGGTTTTTGATATGTCTAGGAATAAGATTGGACTTGATAATCTTGAATGTCTCTTCCAGACAGAACTATTTTATGATTCTATGAAAAGAGTAAAACCTCTTTTAACGTCTGGGTTAAAAGAGTAATTTTTAAGATACATTTTCTAAAGGATCTTGACTTACATATCTTTAAGGCAGTAAATGCACATACATATTTCTATATACAAATAAACTTATTTTATTTCCTGGACTATCCCTGTTATATTTCTTCCAGGACTCATGAATCATCTATAGCATATTTCTAAGAGAAAACAAACACTAATTAGACGTGTTCTGTGTGAGCATATCTGCTGCTATTGAAGGAAGCCATAGATCTTATTTTGGTCCATATTAAACCTGGATACATCCTTTCGTTCTATTGCTATATTTGGAAAATTGTTGGAGAAACTTCTGTCTAATATACATCCAAAATTTATTCCTGGCTGTTGGTCTTAAGTATTCCTGAAAAAACAACTGAACTGAGAGATGCCTGGTGGTGTACAAAGAGGCATACTTAATTATACCTACAAGTGAGTCTGCCACTTCTGCTCTCCTTGGGTGACTTCCTGGGGAAAAACAAACAAACAAACAGACCACCCACCCAAAATCAGCTCTTGGTCCTCCTGATAGCTGTGTATGTATACTCTAAAACTCCCAGTATCAAACTTCCCAAGACTGCATGGGACAACAGGGAGATACTTTATCTCTGAAAAAAATATTAGCTATTTCTGTCTTCTGAACTAAGATCAAGGTAATAAAGCTAACTGCTGAACTTCTTATTGATGTAGAGTGATATGGTGATTATGAAAAACCAAGTACTGTGGAAAACACATATTTCTTCCATATTTAATTAACCTCTGACAGTTAAGTGCCAAGTAGGCAGTGACCTGAAAGAACTGATATTAGACTAAATAGCTACCAGTATTCCATAAAACCAGTAAGAACCCAGCTGTCACTATTTGCTGAAGAGCTGTGTCAAAGGTGGTTCTTGAATTAAGAACAGTCTGACAATTGCTCAAATATTTCTTAATTTTCTAAAACTCAGTTATCTCACTACAACATAAGTTAGTTGGTAATGAAATTATAATGGATTTTTTTCCTTAAGGATGACAAATTTTCAAGCACTAAGGATAAATTTACAGTTCATTTATAGTTCTTAGCATTGCAATAAGTTTCTAAAGCTCTGTCTTAATCAGTGCAGACTGCTTTCTCTTTCTGTCTCCTTACAGTTCTCTCAAGGATACAGGTGGGAATGAAAGGCATTTTATGTAGTATATTTTATTTATCAAAGAAATTTTGGCACTGCTTCTCAAGAAGTTCAGAAGCTTCATGCACAACTTAAATCTATTTTTCAGCAGCAATCAGAACTACTTCATCGCTTTTTTGTATCACTATTTACACTCTTGGAAATTGGTAGACTGGTTCAAGCTTTGCCCAGCTTTGCTCTTATAATTGTACTTTCCCTACGAGCTTTTGCTCACTCATCTCTGTCCATCAGATTCTCCTGTGCTCACTGAATAGTGAACATTAAAGTAGTGTGTACATGGTCTAAGGGAGCCAGCCAGGAGCAGAAGGTGACTATGCTTTGTCAGAAATATAGTTCATGCCAGGCCTTTCCCAGTACCTGCTTCGGAGAAATGGGTGTTATCACTGTTGCAGCCACTATGGACAATCTCATTTAGGCTGGTTCTTTGACAGCATTTGGGGCTACTGTGCTGCCTAGGACACAGTATAAGGCAAAGAGTCAGATCTAGACTGCAATAGTCCATATCTTTACAGGAAATTTTGTCACTCTAAACATTTAAAATCTTTAAGTTTACTTGCTAGTTCTCTATGTGTCTAATTCTAGACAACCACACAGCAAATAGAAATATCCTGTTGTAGAGGTGAGTGAACCTATCTCGCAGCTAATAATCTCTGTGATAAAAGTTTAAGCACGCAGCTGCTGGTAGTCACCTTTATTCTGTGGGATAACTTGAACAGTTATTTGCAGTTTGTGGGAAAATTATTCATCTGGTTAGTTATGCTTATTTGTTTGAAAAATGGCTGCCAGGGAAGATGACTACCTTTGCATGATATCAGAGCAATTAGAGCACTGACCCAACAAAATATGGCTTCTGTTGTAAAGGAGTGAATGCTTAGTAATTTTTTAGCAATACTATTGCTCTCCTTTTCCAGACAATCCCAATGATATTGATTAAAGGACAGTGTTGTTTTAGAATCACAATGGAAATTCTGGTGCTGTCTCAGGTCAGAAAATGACAATGCTAGAAGCATTTCTGAGCAGATATTATGAAGGTGCAATGGTATAAGGTCAGCTATAGTTCTCAAGGTGAAACAAAACATATTGAAAATAAAAAAAGGAAACAACCTGCATCAGAGAAACTTCAAAAACATTTTATGTTGTACTACTTTTACATTCTTCACTTTGCCAGAGTGATTACTTCTACTTAGAAATGGAAGAAATGTTGACTTGTTTTGTATTCTGGAGGTATACAAAGCACTTTGCAAAGGAATATTTCAACATTTTCAAAAGTATAAGGTGATTTTTCCCAGTCACAAAGATCACAATTTAGAAACTGAAGCCAGATGTAGTACAAACTGTAAGAAATTTAGAATGGTTTAAAACTGATTCCTGATTTTTTTTTTTTTTTTTCCCCCATTTTGAGTATTCATCTGGATTTGGGATAGAAATGTGTTTATACTCACAGAATGAGAAGTCTGTCACTGAGATCTCTGCCTAGCTGCTGCTGTATCTTAAAACATCTGGGAAAATGTAGAAATGTATCAGAATGATGTAACAAGATAAAATAGAAGGGCTGGCACTGAGAAGTCCAGATGGCCAGTGATCACAAGGCAGGAGTAGAACAGCAGGTGATCAGAAGAATCGCAAGAGACACCAACTGAGAGGAAAGAGGAAATTTTCAGCTACTACACTGCCTACTATCAAAAATGTCAGGGAAAATACTCAAGGCACCTCAATAGTCTGGTAACTAGTCAGGTATAAGTGTTTTAGAGTCATCCTGCAAAAAATAGAAGAGAGAAATACAGAACTGAAAGTGTGTGTGCTGAAGATGTTCTCAGCTGAAATGAGGTTATTGCTTAAGCAAACTGGGTTTAGTCAATAGGAGGTTCAAAATTGCCAATTTTAATCAGGAATATTCATTTCAAATGCAATTTGCAGATCTTGCCTGGTGAGAAGTGATTCTCACTAGGTGAACTCTCCAGGTTATCCATAAAATTAAATAAATCAGCTTCTTATGTAGTACACATTTCTAACCAGACATAACACCTTTCTGAAGACTTGAGTTTGACTTCTGGCAACATGTAGGGGTAAGCTACATTTTTAAAAAAAGGCTTTATAACATAATCAACAATACAATTTTTTTTTAAAGTGTTTCTTTCTTCTACTGTCACTTGAAACAATGAGAGAATGAGATTTCAACTTCCTCAAGAAAAAAAATTCTATACAGTCATACTTAACATGTGCGTGCTTCTGAAGGCATGTTTTCTTCTTTTGAATCCATTCGTATATATCAAATATGAAAGAGAAACAGAAACCTCAAAACTGTTATGTTCATGAAACATGAAACAAGTTTTCTGAAAATAACTTGCACAGAGTACTATTTCCACAAATTTTGCTCTTACTCCTAAGTAGACACTAAAGAATCCAATCCTCAAATACAAAAGAAAACTGGCTTTGTAATTTCTGACTCAGATAAAATATCAAGCCCTAGTACTAGGCCATCAGACCCTACTTGTGAAAAAAAACCCAACAGGGCTGCTCTCTTTATTCCTCCCTTTCTCCAACACTGCTGAGCACAGTGCATACAAAATTAAAATCAGAAAGTTACAGCAGAGTGAATGTGGGTAACATCTTTACTACTTAGGAGTGATGGACTAATGATATCAAAAGAAGTGGCTGGACATAAACACAGCATTAGAAGTACTCTATAGAACATTTACAATAAGAAATCAAGCTTTTTTAAGCAATAAAGACACCACCTATGTTAGTGTCTTGATGAGGGTGCTTTCGATCCTCCCATCCAGATCATTTAGGAAAACATCTAACAGCATGGGGGCCAGTACTGATCCTCAGGGAATCCCATGTGTGATCAGCTGCCAGTCTGAGTAAAAGTAATTGATTGCTACCCTCTGAGTGCAGCCTGTGAGCCAATTTCCTACCCATCTTGCCAACCACCCATCCAGTCTATATCTTGCCAGTTTGGCTAGAAGGAGGCTTGGAAAACAGTATCAAACACTTTGCTGTAGTCCAGGTGTTTGAAACTTCTTTAACTGAGTCTTCTCAGCCTATGAACTCTGCTGCAGAAACTCTCTAAGAAACCTTACCAAATTTTAGAAGTCAGTAACATTTTAAAAGAACAAGTTAAGGAAAATAATCTTTTCTTTTCCCATTTTGGAATTTCTAACATTAGTCCCATTTGTAATAATTTGCAGAAAATCGAGATTTTTTAATACCTAATCTTGTGTATCTAGAGAAGATGTAAAAACACAAGTGAAATCAGGATTCTAGGTGTCATTTTTTTTTCACGTTTTTCATTTTTGTTATTAACTTATACTTAACTGTAAATCTAGTTCTTAAGTCCCTCCAAACATTTGGCATGGGTTGCTCCTAAATAGCAACCATTATGATTATAATCTTCAAATCTACTAGCTTGCACTTTGTGTATATAAATACAAATCACAATTATGTTATATTATTTGGCCAGGATCCTCTACAGTTTAAAATTCCTATCATATGAGAAATAAATTCAGAATACATGTCAGGGAATGTTCAGGTTCTTTCCTTGTGAATCTGTAGGTTTTCCAATAAATAGGCTAAAAAATAGAAGATTTAACAATATCATTCTGCCTAACAGCAGACTCTTGAAATTCCTCTGGTTATTTTTCAGTCATTTTAAATGTTATTTTTCAGCAAAACAACTATTCAAAGGTACATGATGGCACTTACACAAGGTAAGCCAAAAATCAAATTTGTTGTTGTCTATAGGAAACTAACTGTTCAGACTTTTTTTAAGGATACAAAGATACAGAAACAAGAAGACTATGAAGGGAAAAAGGAAACTGCCTGTCATGTAAATGCAGGTGTATTTATCACCATCCTTTTGATATATTTCTCTGTAAGGAATAGTTACTTCTATGTTCATATAATTGTATGTTCATCCATATCCCTATAGACATGTATGCACATTGTTGTCCATTGTAATATTGTACCATTGAGATTAAGTCAGCCTCCTGGTTCTAAACTATGTAGAACTTTTATAACTATTGGACTTATTACAAGCATACGCTTTTTTCCTCCTTTGATGACTTTCCCAGTTATGTGATACCATGAAGCAGGGAAAATGTTAATAGAAGTGGTGACGGTATATTTAAATCATACACTCCTTCAGACTCCCTCTTTGCTTCTCTGAAATCTCTGATCTGCAAGCATTCGAGAGAATAATCCTGATATGAGATATACAAAGATTCACAGAATTAAACTGTGTAATATTACTGTGATTGAGTGGATGTGGAGGAAAAAAAGCTATAATCATTCAGTTTCATACTGGCATCTTATTTTCACTCTAGCCATGTGAGTGTAACTGTCTGGATGTGAAGGATCCATATTTCTCTTAGAAATGATTTCCAGTGATGATGGCACCAAGAAAGCAAGCCTAATGAGGAAGCTGTCTAATTTAGAAAGTAATGTGAGTCTTTTCATATCACAAATATTTAGCTTAGACATAAAATAATATTTTGGCTTTTTTTTCTAATTACTTTATACACTTTGAGCATTAAGCCAGGTTCTTTCCAATTCTTGAATCTCTGCATTTAATGAAGAATTATGTTTAATGCATAAGAATATATATGTTTAATCATGTTTTAGACATTGTTTTCCTGATGGAAACTAAGTTTTGAGTAAGGCACTTAGAATTCCAACAAAGAGGGAGAGGAGAATTAGCTGTTTCAGAATAGGATCCAGAATGGAGAAGACACTAGGAAAGGGCCAGTCTGCACAGCACACTAAGGAACAGTACATTTAAAATAGCAGTTTGCAAATGGTGAATAAGGTGTGCAGAAGGACAATTTATTTTCAAAAGATGCAGGTGAGTACATGCAAACTATGGCAGACACTCTATCCAGTCTTTTAAATGGCTGTGGGGCTTACTCTTCTTTATAAAAAGAGTGGGAGAGGTATGCAGAGAAAGAGAAAGAGGAGAGATGGAGTAGTTATTTGTTTTTTACACCTCTTTTAGAATGTGTCCCCCACTTGGGTTCAAAATTCTCCTGAGTAAAGACTCATTCTATGGCAGCAAGGCCACGTAGTCACTGAACTATGATTATTATACATGATTAGATCCCATTTCATTGTCCCTCTTCTACGTCAGCACTGAAATTCATGAGGCAAGTGAAAGCAGGGCTTGGTGCCACAATCTGATGGACAGAACTTGAGAAGTTCTGGAGGATTTTCTGGGTCCCTTCTCCAAAGACTGCTTCTGTACTTTAAATCAAACATAACACAGGGTCTCTGTGTTCAGATGGATGCCCACTAAGAACCCATAAAGCCATCTGACTTCTGGCTTTAACCCACAGGCATAAAATGTAGACAGAATACACGAAGAACTCCCCTTCACATACTTGCTTTGCTTCTGTTCCCTCAAATAACCTACAGCTTTGTTCATACATGACTCTCCTGGGAGGCAGGTGATGTGGGTTTGAATCCCTCAGGCAAGGAGAGAACTCATTCCAGATCATCTGTTTCCTGGTTGAATGCTTGAATCTTTGTGGATACTACTTCCCCCCTCAGCTGCAATTGGAAAGAAAGCAGCCACATTTTTCTGAGGTCCTGTCAGTCTGTGTCAGACCCTGGAGGACCCTGGCAGAGAAAGACCTTGTTTCTGGATCTTCATCAGGCTTAGGTAGGAGATGAGCATCTCCTGGGGCTGGGGAAGCCCTGGGAATGCACTGAAACAAAAATTAAGTTTGAAGAACTTTAAAATCAAACAGGGAGGCATCAACTGATCTTAACAGCCTTCAGGTTTAGACACCATTGAGTGGGAATATTAGGGATTTTTTTTTTTGGTTTAGGTATCTCAGATCTGCCTAAGTCCCACTTAGGTCCTCTACTGCATCTAGTGGAAAGACCCTGTTGCAGACTGAATTAGGCTGTTGAATACTTGTGCAATGTGATGGTCAGACAGCATAGATTTCTATGATTTGCATGTAATCTTGTTCTTGCAAAAATAAGTTTCTGCAAACAAGGAAGACTTTAATGATAAAATATTTCTATTTTAAATAAAAATAATTAAAATATTGCAAACAGACCTTTACTATTAGAATTATGTCCCAGATGAATGCAAAAAACCAAAATTGCTCCAGTTGAATACTTGGGAAAATTTTACTTAAAGCACCTTATCCATCAGACACCTGAACAACTTTTGCTGGTGTTGCTGTTTGAACACAGCCTGTACTTAATTGTTGTAATACATGCTCACTAGCATATACTCATAACAACTACAAAGGTGTAGGGTTTAGGTATATCTGTCAAATATATACATTTTCAGAAAGAATAAGGCAAAAAGACAGCATATTATTTTTATATCTTAGTAAATGTTTGCTGCAAATATAAAGTTATGAGCAGAAACATATTTGAACTTTTGTAGACTTCTGGCATTTGTTTTTCTGTCTAGAAAAATATAAATAAAACTGAATGTCTATGAAGTGAAATTTCAAAATTATTTGTGAGTTAGTCAAGCATCTAAAAAGTGTTTTGAACCAGCACTCAAGATATTCAAAATACAAGTTCCAAAAATGACTTAAAAAATTCAAATATTGGGGGGAGGGGGGGCAGACTGAAACAAGCAACCAGCTTGTGGGACTACTCTGAGATGTTATATTGCAAATGTTATCCAACAAAACAAAATGTGTAGCATTTCCTGATTTAACAATATTCCTCTAGGAGATTTTTAACTTACTGTATACATAAATGCTTTAGAATATCTTCTGGAATTAAGATGAATGAAAAATGAAATTGATGGTTTTGAGTTTCTGAGATATGCTGGAAGTATGCCATTCTGTCTAGCTGCAGAAATATGTCATGTAAATAGTGGGCTAATGCAAATTTAATACCTCAATATATTGACTTGGAGCTGATAAGCACTACTTGTCAGCTTTGTTCTTTGTTTTATCATTATTTCAATTGCTGGGGATAAAACAATTCTGAAAAAAATTAATAAATCTTACCTTTTCCTTTTAAAGCTTAATACATTTGACTCCATTCTTTATTCTCCTTACTGACTATATTACAATTTCTCTGCTACTCTCTTTTTGCTTACATTATGATATAGTAGACAGAGATTAAATAAAAAAGATAGCAGCTTTAATCCTAAAATAATTCCACCTGCTTATTTCTTTTTATGTGTATGTTTTGGTTTTTGTTTGTTTGGGTTTTTTTGTTGTTTTTTTTTGTGGTTTGTTTTTTTTAATAAATAATTATTGGAAATACATCTTAGAAATTAATTAGAATATCTGCCACCAGGGCTTTTTTGATAACTGTCCACTTTTGCACCAGAATTATCAATCCATGTTATCACTGCAATACACCAGGCAACTCCAGCTGTCCTAATCAATATTTCTACCCATCTTATTTGTATCCAAGCTCTTGCTGTTGCTGGGTGGTTGTAACACACCAGAGGCATCACATGCCTCCCAGTTGCTACTGGCAACCACAGGGCAGGCAAAAGCTCGTCCCTCTACATCACATGGCAACCTTCGACATACCATGGTTTTAGACGGCCTCTCTTGAATTGCTTAAGCTGATGTTAGGATCACATGGTCTTCCAAGAACTGTACTAGTTCCAATAAAAAATAAAAAAATCATATTTTCTTTGTAGCTGTAATAGACTTGTGAGGCAACTGCATCAAAGCACATACCTGACTTTTTCTGTTACTAGGAAGGGGTAACCAATTAATAAAAATTTACTGTCCAACTTCAACACTATTTATTCATGCTGTGAAGGTATCTCAGATTTGGTTTTATCAGAAAATTTTATTTTTGGAGTATTCACTTTAAAAGTACAAAATGCTGAACACCAGTTAATAGACAATGGTGTTATAGGTTAGGGAACAATGAGTTACATTTCTAAGCTATCTTATCTGGAGAGTTGCTTCAGGTCACAAGTGGAAATTTATTGATATTACTTTCCTGTTAACTGGCTACAGATCCACATTGACATAGTTTGCACAACTGTCAGAGTTTGCTCAGGGGAGGCTTAGGACTGGAATAGCAAGGGCATTGCAGGTCAAGCATGCTATGCATTGGCAGAAATACAAGACCCAGTTATAAAATGAATGTCTGTCACTACCATAAGAATTACAGTGAGTATCATTGGAAAAAAAATCTATTTTTCAGATTTACATTTTTCTTTTCTATAACAGGGAATAAGTACTTAAGCAAAAACCAGTAACCTGATATATCAATAACTATATTTTTACTGTTTGAGTTCGTTAAATGTTTTCTAAAAAAAATATCATGCTTCATTTGTTAATACTGGCTCTCTTGATATATTTTATTCAAAATAGCTTCAGGTTCACCAACTTTCAGTAAATCTAGTGCCACTCAAAATAATCCCAGCAGGTGACTTTGGTATGGGGGTAGGAGATCTGTGTCTCCTTACCTAGGGCAAAAAGAACTGGGTGTACCCTAGGTTGGGTATAGTAGGGGCTGCTGGTAGCTGGGTTTGTGGGTTTTCAATTAGGAGACTAAATATGTATTCCAGAATGCCAGAAACCTGCAGAATAATATAGGAACCAGAAGTATTTCAGCTTTTTTTTTTTTTTTTTTTTTTGTCGGGGTGGAGGGGGGCAGATGAATACTGAATATTTTTATGTTCTACTCTAATTTCAAGAAATGTGTCTTCTGAATGTGAAATTCTACTTTTCAAGAAATGGTACTTATCAAGTGCCAAGTTTGAAATGTTAGTATGGACTTGAGTCTGTACATGGCTACAGGTAAGAACAGGTATGCCTATGGCAGGAAGACTAGAGGACTTATCATCCACACTGAAATGTTACAGTCATGTAATTTTACACATTTTGAAAACATGTTTCATCTACTCTTTCTCTACATGAACACTATAGGATACATAAACTTACACAGGGGAAAGAAACATAGAAAGAGGGCTTTTCTTTCTTTCCCCTCAAGACAAATGTGGGAAAATGTTAAATAGTTGCAGAGTCTCTGAAATAAGCCATAACCCCAGATTTGGAAAACTAACAAACAAAAAGCACTGATTAAAATCATTGCTTTCTCCAAAATACAGAAACTCTGTGGGTTATATTTGTGTCTTTTCAATCACTCCTGCTGCATGCCAGGGCACATGAAAGCCATTTCTCTCATTGCAACTCAGCAAGCTTTGAGTGAAAAAGAACACAATGTAGAAAAAAAAATCCACTGTCCATAATTAACCACCCAGAATGAACTTTGCATTATCAGAAGTCCAGCTTTTTTTTTAGAGTTCTTTCATGTTTGATTTCATAGAAGTTATTCCATTTCCTTATCAAGATGATCTACAAATTACAAGTAAGTTTAGTATTTTCCAAAGCCCTTAGGATGCAACATTTGTAACCCAGTTAATGAAATTTCTTAGGATCTAAGTGAGATAGGAGAAATGGCAGGTTCTAAATTTTATTTATTTCACTAGAATATCCACTTACCAATCTACATCCTTTTACTTATATTGCCAATATTGGTTGCGGGGAAATGAGCAGTAAAATTCATGGGAGAATAAGATATATGTTGAAAGACCTAAAATACTATAGGAGCTGAGATTTATCCACTGGCACTGTTGAATGTCCTTCACAGCATCAAATCTTTAGGATTTTTGCTTAGGAAATTTACTTATTGTTTCCCTTTTCTGTAGATCTTCTCAAGATGGCATGTAAATAGTCATAGATAAATCCAGTTAGCACAGCAAATATTAGGAGATGGACTTTCTGAAGAAACCTGGATATTTTCTCCCCAAGACTGCAAGACACTGGAATACAAAGTAAGCCTTTTAAGGTAGAACTCTTTCAAGCTCAGTAGAGAGCCAGAGCAGAAAAGACTTACTAAGGAATTTAGTTATTTCAATATGCTGTAGAAGTTCCACATCTTATGAGCAGTTATAGAAGAAGTATTTGTTCAAGTTACAAGTATTATGTGTTTGCTGTAGCTTTGTCTTGGTGGATCATAGGGGATTGTACAGCCATTGATGTACCTAGGTCCTGTCTACACCTGACTGAGAAATACTGATTAAATGCTCATAACCTACAGCTCATAGCCTTGTAGTAAAGGCATTGAACTATGAAATAGGAGACCAAAGTATAAGTCTTGGTTTAGTGATTCCAAACAAGGACATAAACCAGTATTTCTTACATCTTAGGATCCTAAGATCAGTATCCCTCTCAAAACAGATTATGTAAGCAGCCTGAGAAACCGGGGAACTAATTCATAATCTGAATCAGAAAGAACAGAATTTTAAGTTCTTTCTCCCCTAGGCAAGACAAGTGTGGTAATTATTTATTGATTTTTAAATTGAAAGGAAGAAAAGTAGTGTCTTATTCATTATAAAACGCACCTCCTCCTCATCCCCCATTCCCTCCAAAAATCCCACCCCTCCCAGGTAGATCTCAGTCCATTCTGGAATCCTGAGATGTGCTGCAGATCCAGAAATACTATTGCTGGAGGCAAACTTTGTATACATTCTTGCATTTGTTAGGGAATGGGAAGTGATTAGGAGATAATAGATGGTTTAGAACTACAGGTGAAAGACAGTGACTGAGGAATTGGATGTCCCATTCCAACCAGCTGGAGCTCTGCCCTGCTCCCAGCTAAAACCAGACATATAATGGCTTATAGAAATGAAGCATGGAAATGACAAGGATGTGGAAGTGATGAAAATTTTCAAAATAATGTGTTATCTCCTTAATAAAAGGCCATGGGAAAAACCAATGAAGAGTTTTCTACGCAGATTACATACAATCTCAATTCTGAGATTTGTGATGGACACTTGCTCTATTCCAGAGTAATGAGTGAGAGAGCTGGTGGAAGTCATTGCTAGACCACTCTCCATCATCTTTAGTAAGTCATGGAAAACAGGAAAGGTGCCTGAGGGATAGATAAAAAGCAAATGTCACTCCAGTCTTCAAAAAGGGCAAGAAGGAGGACCCAGGTAACTACAGACTGGTCAGCTTCAACTCCATCCCTAGAACAACTTACCCTTGGTGCTGTCTCTAGGCATATCAAGGATAAGAGGGTCATTAGGGGCAGTTAACATGGCTTCACCAAGGGGAAGTCTTACTTGACCAAACTGACAGCCTTTTATGAAGACATAACCAGGTGAATAGATGATGGTAGTGCAGTGGATGTGGTCTATCTTGATTTCAGTAAAGCATTTGACATAGTCTCCCACAGCATCCTTGCAGCTAAACTGAGCAAGTGTGGTCTGGATGATCAGGTATTGAGGTGGATTGTGAACTGGTTGAAGGAAAGAAGTCAGAGAGTTGTGCTTAGTTGGGTAGAGTCTAGTTGGAGGCCTGTTATCTAGTGGAGACCCTCAGGAGTCAGTACTGAGACCAGTACTATTCAATATATTCATCAATGACCTGGATGAGGGAACAGAGTGCACTGTCAGCAAGTTTCTCTGATGACACAAAACTGGGAGAGTAGCTGACACATCAGAAGGCTGTGCTGCCATTCAGTGAGATTTAGACTGTCTGGAGAGTTGGGCAGGGGGGGAAATTTGGTGAAATATTACAAGGGCAAGTGTAGAGTCTTGCATCTGGGAAAGAATAACCCCATGTACCAGTATAGGTTGAGGATTGACTTGTTAGAGAGTAACAAGAGGGAAAAGGACCTGGGTGTCCTGGTAGACAGCAGGATGACCATGAGCCAACAATGCATCAAGAAGGCCAGTGGCATCCTGGGGTGTATTAGAAAGGGTGTGGTTAATAGGTGGAGAGAGGTTCTCCTCCCTCTCTGCTTTGCCCTGGTGAGACCTAATCTGGAATATTTTGTTAATTTCTGGGCCCCTCAGTTCAAGGGGGACAGGGAATTGCTTGAAAGAGTCCAGCACAGAGCCACAAAGATGATTAAGGGAGTGGAACATCTCCCTTATGAGTAAAGGCTGAGGGAGCTTAGAGAAGTCTCTAGCTTGGAGAAGAGGAGACGGGTGACCTCATTAATGTTTATAAATACGTAAAGGGTGGGTGTCAGGAGGATGGAGGCTCTTCTCTGCTATGTCCAATGATAGGACAAGGGGCAACAGATGCAAGCTGGATCATAAGAGGTTCCACAGAAACATAAGGAAAAACTTCTTCACTGTGGGGGTGACAGCACTGGAACAGACTGCCCAGAGGGGTTGTGGAGTCTCCTTCTTTGGAGATATTTAAAACCCACCTGGATGCGATCCTATGTGACCTGCTCTTGGTGGTCCTGCTCTGGTAGGGGGGTTGGACTAGATGATCTTTCGAGGTCCTTTCCAACTTTTAACATTCTGTGATTCTGTGATTTCACTGTAGCTATAAGAGTTTTTATATTTCAAGTTGAAGCAATAAATATGTATATAATCTGACAGTACAAAGACAAAGTAAAATATGAAAGTAATTTTTTTTTTTTTGCAAAACAAGGTCTAAGAAAATAAACAGTGGCAGTCTGATAGCACTCAGAGAGAGTGAACATGGACAAAATATTACTCATAATTAAATTAAAACTAATGCTCTACCCTATCAGTTCCACAAATATTTATTGGTTTTTTCCAAACAACTTTCTGTTCTTGTAAATTTGTAGAAAATTGTGTACAAGAAAATAAAAAAAAAAAAAAAGAAAAAGAAAAAAGAGAGAGAGATAAAAGTCTGAGAAAAATGTGATCTTTGATAAAGATGAAAATGGGTATGTATGACATTCCCTACTACTTGAGATGGTTACTTCATGGAGCAAAAATTACAGCAGAAAATATTAATGGATTGCTCAGGTTATGGTCACCTATTTCAATTAATTGAATATTTTACTTTTTTTCAGATTTTCATTACAAGGAAAATTATCTCAAATATCTGCAATAAAATAAAAAGATAATTTACAAAGGCACAGATTTACAAAATGTATTTTCACTCATACTATTTTAATCAAAATGACCTTAACTGTGAAATATTTACATACTTTGCTTTTGAACTCTTGCAGAACTAAGATTTGACCCTATTTTTCTGTATATTCCTTTCATTTGTTGCTCTTGTGTTAATTTTTATCATATCTGCTATGTTCTGTTTTATTTTATGGTGAGTCTAAGCTTCTGTATAAGCAAGGGAAAGGTAAACCCTAATTTCAACCTGTGGTCAATATATAAATGGACCAGAATCCAGAAATGTTTCATCCTTCCCCACAGCCTCAGAAAATCTCTTATGATTGTTCGTAGAGACAGATGTAATTATGGCACAGTTTCACAGAAGCCTGAGTATATGAGCACAGAGTGGACATGAAGTGTTGTCAAGGTCTGTTTGGAAATGTTTCAACTGCCAAGGGCAAGACTAGAGATCAAAGGAAAGAGTCAAAACTCCTGATCTCTGTATAAAAGGATCATGAAGCCCAGGCTTGCTGGCAGACCCCAATCAGATTATTATTCATTATTATTTTTGATATTTCTACTTATAGAAGAAAATGAGGTTTGTGTATGAACGTTTTAACAGGAAAGGCAAAGAGATTGTCAAGAAAATCCTACAGCCGGGGGATGAAAGAATAATCTTTCCCCTAAATTCTAACTCATTTGAACATCAAAAGTTTAAATTTTAGAGTAAAGCTTAAGTCTCTTGTGAACATAAGATTCCATCAGATTTTGCTTGTTTTCTCGAAGTCCTGATGGCTCCAGTGAAAGAATTCCATGTTGACTCAAGTGGATTCACTTGATAGTTGAGTTTTGGGATAGAAAGATAGGTGTTTCCTTCGCTTGTTGTTTTCAGCATAAACTAGCAGCAACCTGTAGGTATCAATTTGCTGAGCAACATTTGTGTAAGCCTGTACACTTTTTCAGAAGGTATGCATTTCTTTAGGGAGAGGGAAGACAGAAGAACTGCATGATTTAAGAGAAGGAAGGGGAAAAAGAGCCATCTCTTCTCATCCCATAAAAAAAAGAGGAGGGATACACATGTACTTACGCTCTACATTCTTCTTTCTTCCATTCCTCTGAGTCAGAGAATCTTCATCTTCACTTGGCTGACATAAACACTGGTTTTTGGGCCCCTCAGTCTTCTCTTAAAAAGAACTGAATTTCCCAAAATTCAAAATAAGTTCTGAAAACTAAACTACAGTCATCTTTAGGAATATAATTACTCAAACACAGTTTGGGGTTTTTTTGGTTTGTGGTGGTTTTTTTTGTTTGTTTGGTTTTGGTGATTTTTTTTGTTTGTTTGTTTGGTTAGTTGGTTTTGGCTTTTTTGGTGGGTTTTTTTTTTTGGTAGGGAAGTGTAAGATAATATGAGCTTCAGCACTGGTGTTCCATCTGTTGTAGAAAATCTTTGGCATCCAAAGGCCAAGGTCAGTAGCTTGGTTAAGGCTAAGAAAAGGAAGTTATTTTGTCATAAAATTGTTTCATAGAGAACCTGAGTATGTGAAGGTGATTTTTTCACCAGGTTCTGTAAAAAAAAAAATAAATCAGTGAGACTCTGGTCTGTCCATATTGTATAAGGTCTAAATGACCTTTCAAGATTGCTATAAAGTTCTTTGAAGTCATTCTTTGTTTGATATTAACTAATTCTGTTACTGAGAAAGAGTAACATTTTATTTTACATCAGCTATACCAACAAGATGTTTCTGACACTTCCCTTGTCTTTTAATAATTGCAACACTGATGCATTTGTTTTCTTGTGAGCATGTGGTTAAAATTACATGGTCACTAAATTATCTTATTCTCTGTATTCACATCTTTTCAATAATCCCTTATTAGCAACTCTCTGTTTATATAATCTAAAATCTGAAATAGCAGAACCAATTTTTGAAGTTACACTTGAAAATGAATCACAAAATTTCAAAACAACACACTGACTTGTCTCATCAAATAGGCTCTGGGTTCTGTTTCCCATGAAGCCACTGGGAATTTTGTCATTTGAGCTCAGTGGGAGTGGGATAAGACCAAAAGTTATTCTGTTTCCCTGGGAATACTTCAGAAAGTAGATTTGTTAGCTTATTTTCTTATATAATCTTTGGGATTTTACTTTTTTTTTTTTTTTTTTTTTCCTTTTACATGACCAAGCTTTACTGTAATTGGCACAAAACCATTTTTACTTTTACTTTGCTGGTTCTCTCAGCTACAGAGGAGGTGGGATGGGAAATAGCTGAGGAAACCTGCTGGAACTGAGAAGGGGGATTCCCTTGTAGTCATCCAGTCCAACTTTCCCATACTTCCAAGGGCAGTATATCCATGCATTCTCCTATTCCTGCCCTTCCATGTTTCCTTTACCTCTCCTTACCATGGCATACACATCCTTATACTTGTCTTTCATTTCTGAAGTGGTGAAATTCTATTTTTCCCACACTGTTGAGAAGTCTAGAGACAACTCAGATTCATAAATTGATAACATTTAGTTAGAGGATCTGTTACTGGTGCCAAAGTAGTAATCACTTGATTTTTGATCACCTTCCCTTTAAATGTTAAAACAACATCTATGCCTTCTTTAGTGTTTTCTTTTTTACATCATAATATACAAAGTTTCTCACAAAATAATGTTGACATATAAATATGTTCAGAGCTTTCAAGACAGAGCTGAAAACCTGACTCTTAGTGTGTAGTTGAAACCTGGTAATCAGGTGACAAATATCCTTTGACAGATGCATATGTACACACCAGACCAGATTAAAAATTAGTCTCCAAAAGGGATTTTTTTGTGGCTATGTCTGAGCCACTCAGGCTGTACAAAGAGAACTGACAGAAATAGTTTATATTAGGTAAGTATTAAGAATAAACCTTGTGATACAGCTGGATTTCAGTTTTACTAACTGAAAATCTCTTCTTAAAAGAGGCAGTTTAAAATATCCTACAAGGTGTGAATTTTGATTGCAAAAAAAAAATACTGCATATGTTTATCATGAGTTCTGTTTTACTTTTTAGGATACAATTGTGTTATGTTTTTTCATATGATCACCAGTTGCAGAAGCAGGCTATGTCCCATCTATGAAGCGTCTCCTTTGTCCAGGATACAACCACAGTAATTTTTCCTAGGCTGAGCAATCATGTCCTGCTGTTGTGTCCCCCTCCCTGGGCCATGTCACTGCACAATAAGTGCATCAGCAAAACTTAGATAGAGCAGTGGTGTTCAGCTATGAACAGCTAGAATATAAAAATGTTTCCACATTTATTTTAAAAACAAACAGTTGCCTTGTCATAGATTAAACAGTAAGATACTGATTGAGAAGTTTTAGTTCTGTATCTTCCAAGTGCAGTTCTGCAGAGCATTAATTTTATGTTATTCATTCTCCTGAGATTATTAAAATATCATATATGTTTCACTTTCCTGTATGACTGTACAAGATAAATACTTCCAAAGGGCACAGGAGAACAATTGAGAGAGTTTAAATTGTGGTCTCTCAGAGGAATGTTGAACATCATGTGAATGTCCACACTGCAGATGAAGAATTATTAAGATGACAGGAGAACACTTAAGGAAATCTGCTAAAGAATTATTTTTTTTTTGTGGACATACTGTCTGAAAATGATTAACTCATTCTGTTTCAGAAGAAATGAATAAAAACATTCGAGGAGACCAGTATGACAGGAATACTCAGCTCAAAATACTCAGAAGGGACCAAATATTTTATGTTCATCTTAAGACCACAAATGATGGAAAGAGGAAATAAGCACCTTTGAATTGCAGATGTGCTGTAAAAAGAGAGGGATACTGTAAATATATTTGGTAGCAGAATTCACAGCCCATGCTGCAAATACATGCTCAGTTCATCATATTACTTAAAGATGCACACACTTTTGGCATTAGTTTATGGTATTGATAGTTAAAAACAGGAGTCTTCTAAATTGCATTGTGTACTTACTGAATCAAAACCATAGACAGAACCAGCAAATTTGGGGAAATCATCTCTAAAGCAAAAGCTGTATTGCAAAACGCTAGATGAGCCTGGTTTTACATGACTGCAACATCAGCTAAAGTATTTCAGTCTAACCTTGAATAAAACAGCACAGAAGAATACCCTAAGTGTGACTTGTCTCAGGTTGAAACTAGCTGTCTGTGGCACTGGTGGCAGTGCACCCGTGCTGCAGCTGAGTACAGTGTAGGTGGGATAATCTGCTAGTCAGGAAATTTTTAGTATGTGATAAGTTTTATTTCCCCTGTTAGTTAGCTAGCCGTTCAGTAGTGACTGAACAACTTGGAATGACAAGAGAGAATAATTAGAGGTATCTTGCCATTTCTTTTTAATGTACAGATGATGACTGAAAGAACTGGGAATTAGGATGGTAATCCGGTAGGGAGAAACTTGTTCTTATTGTTGCTTAGCTCTGGAGTATCACCCTTGACACCCCAGCTATGCAGTGCACCAAGTTCAGGATCAGTGTCCTGAGCATGCATACTGAAGATACCTCATAGGCTAATGATAAGAAGAATAATCTTCCAGGTGGAAGATGTAGTTTGATTCCCTTTTAGGTTGTGTGGGATCTACAAACCAGGTCACTCACTTCCCAAGAAAGTGATCTAACTTCTTGACTTCTGAGCTACAAGGTAGATATAGTTACCATATGTCTTCATTCATGCATCTCTCCTGGCAAATGAGATCCCAAGTGGCTAAAGGTTCCTACCATCAACAGTGGTTTCTTCAGGATAAAAAGGGAGGATCCAGCTTAGCAAGACTTCTGCCTCTAGGGAACTTCAAAAGGTTTATATTTCCTCATCTAATGTACAGGTGTTGTTCAGGCTACTGGTTCAATAGCCAGTCAGCCACAGAAACTGAGAGAAATAGTGCTTCACTAAAGCAACCTAATGGGAGAGCACTCTAAGTATATTATTAAATTTATCATTCTATACCTGCATAATGCATTAGAATACAGTGATGTATGGAATGTACATGAGAGCTATTCTGTAATGGCAAAGATCTGTAACACACTGCAGCAAAAACCCCTATGCTTTTTCTGCTGTTGTTATAACACATCCCCAAATGAAATAAGCTGTGTGACTGAAAACCTGTTTAAGCCGTGACTGATCATGGATCTATTCTAAGATTTTTGTAAATGGCATTCCCTCCTGAAAAGGTTATAATAACTAACTTTTCTTTCCTGCCACAGCTTGTGTCGTAAACACAGCTTGAGACAATACAAGCCATGTGTATCGTGTTTCTGAGCAGAGGAAGGAAGAAAGAAAGACTGCGATAGAATGAGCATTGCTGATGGATTGTCAGTGTAATAAAGCACATCTACGTCCTTGAAAGCTGGGTATTCTTCTTAGCAAGCTCAACAAAATGAAGCTTATCTTTTAAGTTTGCAATTTAATGTAATTATTTTAGTGCATTTGATTGGTTTAGTGTTAGGGTAGATTTAATTTTTTTTTTTTTAAGACATGGCGTGATAAGAGAGATTTATCCGGGAGGTTTGTTTTTTTTTTTTTAAGGTACTTAGAATGTTTTGGAGTGAAAAAAGATGAATTTCTTGCCCTCTTGACCTCAGGGACCCAAACAGTGGAATAAAATGTCTGCCCCAATGCTGAGCTAGTTTTAAAGTAGTGTATTTTTCTGTGTTATAAGTATAGCTGCAACATGTCAAGAGATGTAGACATGTTAAAATGCTGAAAATTATATTCAATTAGAAATTCATAACAGTAGAAGTATTTAATTATTTTGGCAGGCAAATTTTCCTGAACATGTAGCTTCATGCACCAATACTGTATTGTAATTAATCTCAATTATCTTTTATACTTTTTGTCCACACATCAGGCTACAGATCCGTATAAATGTTTTGGAGAAGTCACTTAGACATTTGCTGTGGAATGTGAGTGACACATGAATATTATATTGTATTTAGGGCATTTCCTGAAAGAGTAACAAAGTTGGAGAAAATGCAGCTACAGCAACAAGTGCTGGCACTGAGCAACTGTTCTCACTGTAGAAACAGTAACAAAACAGTTCAACAAGTCCAGGATTATGAGGAAGAATTCAGATAGGTTAAGTTACACCAAATTCTGAAATCACCAAACTGCCTGTTGAGACCTGCCTCTAGCATGCCATACTGCATTTTGTTTTCTCCACTACTCTGGAAAGTGGACTTTGTAGAGTTCCGCTCCATGCCAAGACAACATTGCCCTGGACTAGACTTTTTAGTTTCCATACCTGAGTGGGCTAGAAAACCTTAATCTTGTTATCTTGGTTCATACTCTTGAATCAAAAGACAAGACAGTAAGAACTGAAAACCCTTGTAAACCTGGTGCTGAGACAAAACATGGCAAGGTGAAATACAGTAGATATTTATCCTGAAACAAAACAGATACCTCTGCTGCTCAACTTAGCTAGCTGTGCCTGCATATATATTTTTCTTGTAGATATGAAAGCAGTTTACTCTCCAAACTGCTTCATGACACAAATATTGTCACCCCCACACCCTCCACACCCCCTCACGCCCCCAGCAATATTAAAGAGGATACAAACCGGCACAGGAAAATTAAAAGAAAACACAAAACACAAAACCAACAGCCATCAGCTTATCTTTTCCAAACTTGAACTAAAACTGAATAAAACACCTGTAGCAACTCAGTGATGTTCTCCATAATGACAGGTTTACTGAGTAGGCTCATGTGTGTCAAACATTCATTCAAAATCTTGGTCCACCTACAAGAAAAGTTTGGCTTACTCCTTGCCAGGCTACTCAACTCTATAGCTTGTAAATGACATCCATTTTGGTACAAACTGCAAGAAAAACAGAACTGCAGATATTTCAAAAAATTTTATGTATCTGTAAATTGCTTCTATCTACAAGTTGCCAAAGGGCCATCATAGAAACCTTTGAGGGGTAATATACAATTCAGCATGAGTCATGGAGACATAACAAAGGAATAAACATTTCATGAATGAATGAACAAAATGTTTATTCTGTTCTCATTCAAAACATTCATAAGCACTTTTATTTTATGTAAGATGAAATTAAAATGGCATCTACATATGTATATTGACAATAGTTAGCATATATATGAGTGTAAGGTAATTAAAATCTTATGGGTAAAACTGTTTGAGATTTTGATTTCATGTGTCAGGGTAAGGCACTTTTAAATTAGAAACAAATGTCTTGGTACATAAGCACCTCGGTCTCACAACTGCAGCAAATGTGTGATACACAGACCACAAGCAAACCATTTGTATGAACTTAGATACCTCTAAAGTCTGAGAGAACTGGACTAGGATGAGAAATAGTTATTTTTGCAACAGTCAAGGGAGTTTAAAGGATTGTGCTGAGGCAGATAAAATGAGCAGAAAAAGATATTAATCCTGTTCAGCCTCTGTACAGTGAGCTTTAAGTTTATTTCATTCTTTGAAAATGAACATTTCTGGTTTTTTTCAAGTTTTAAAAGATAAAGTTATAATGTTTTTTTTTCTTTTTTTTCCCCCTGAAGATAATAATTTCATATCTACATCTGCTTTTTTTTTGTTTTATGTATGTATTTATTTATTTATTTTCCACCTCAAAACTGTCAATATAATTGTTTGCAGTATTTTACATTTTGTGTTTATATGGGGTTCAGTGAATGTCATTCTTGGCCTCTTTCTGGCATAGCATCCATACAAAAAAAGCTTATGCCTTTTTCAATTTACTTTTTGGTGATAGAAGGTGCCTTAAAGCTGTCTTGTACAGAAAGTTAGGATGTTGGAAGCAACTGGCATTGAAATATAACTGGGGTATGCAATTTTTCCTCACTTGTATATCCAGTGTAGCACAAAGAGATGGTGCCTAGGGCAAATGTCTGAAGTCTGCATTTAATAACCTGATTTTTGTGGGCTATTACCAGTGCTGTAGTAGAGCTGTAGCACAGCAATCCTAAGGTGACCATGTGGTCTTTGAGGATTCAGGATGAATTAAAAACACCTCCTAATGTACACAAATTGTGTTGGTGGTTAAGTGACCCATGCAGTAACCATTACTCATTGTACAGTGATTGAAAAATACTGTATTGTAATAGCTCTCATCTATGAATAGCTAAATAAATAGATGCCAAGGGCCATGGGAATCATCTCACACGATGTACACAAAACATGAATCATAGAATCATATCATACAATCATAAAATACTTTGGGCTGGAAGGGACCTTTAAAGGTCATCTAGCCCAAGTCCCCTGAAATAAGCAGCTTCATCTTTAACTAGATGAGGTTGCTCAGAGAGCCCTGTCCAACCTGACCTTGAATGTTCTGAGGGATGGGAATTCTAATATCTCGCTGGGCAACCTGTTCCAGTGTTTCACCACCCTCATGATAAAAAATGTCTCGTTTATAACTAGTCTAAATCTACCCTCTTTTAGTTTAAAAACATTAGCCCTTGTCCTGTTGCAACAGGCTCTGCTAAGAAGATTGTCCCCACCCTTCTTACGGGCCACAATATATTTAAATCCAACCTCCTTGTGCATGGCAGGGACATTGGATTAGGTGATGTCTGAGGTCCCTTCAAACCTAAGCCATTCTATGAAAGGCCACAATAAGGTCTCCCTGGAGCCTTCTCTTCTTCAGGCTGAACAACTCCAACTCTCTCAGCATTCTTTAATAAGAGGTCCTCTAGTCATCCATACCCCCATTGTAATGGAGAGAAGCAGGGGCATCTCAAAAAGAGTTCAACTTGTCCTGAGGTCAAGGGACTTGCACTGCAAAATTGACTGTTTCTCTCATTTGTTTACAAAGGAACAAATCAGCTGTCAGTGTCTATGCTAGATAACTAAATTCAGCTGTGAAGCATCCACACATCACACAGTGGTGTTTGCCTTTTTGGTGCATAGCTGTTACCAAACTCCATAATTTTCTATTTTCAAGTATAAAAGCTCTATTTTGAGCTCATATATTATTTTAGCAAAAGGATAACCAAAAGGAGCTTATTATAATGGAGGAACATGTTTGGATGAGGTGTTTTTTTATGACAGGAAGTTGGTGGAAACAAGTCACATCTTGAAATGTGCTTGTGTGAAAACTAAAAATGAATTTGAAATTAAATACACACAGTTTTTATGTTAAAAGTTAAATATGTTAAGAACATATTTAAGTGTAATATATGTTGTATACATATTTAATTTTTCTGCATATCAATCAAAGAGTTACGAACCAGGACTGTTTATACTCTCATATGAAGAATTATTTCCACTACAAAAATGATAAAAACAACAAATGTTTGAAAATCATGAACAAATACCCCACCAAAAAAATGCAATTAATTTTAAAGTATGCCTTCAATTTTGTAGTTTAATATCCTTGTTTCAGCTTTTCTGGTCCTTCTAGTACATATAGGTCATCTTATCAAGGTTTTCTGTAGCAGAAAAGCTGGAAAAATTATTTGTTATTTTGGGAAAGACTTAAATTTTCTATAAACCCTAGTCTTTTATATGCAAAACTGGGATAAAAATTGTTATTTGTTCATTATTTATCTAGTTATAATATACGCTGTTTATGCCTATGATTGTTTCTTCCTGTGGCATACATATTATCAGAGCCTAATTAAAGACAGTTTGGATTTCAGCTGCAAGTGTTAAGAAAGTTTAGAATGCAAACACAATATTAAAGTATTTTTAAAATTTAAAATAAAATGTAAATTCTTGAAAAATATGCAAGGAATTTTTTTTTCTGCATTGCTCCATTAATTACCTGTGTGTACACACGTCACAGTTCTTGAATAAAAAAATATTTCTTTTTTCCTGACATTTCATTTTATTAAAAAACCAAAAAAAAAGTATTATATCAAAGTAGTTCAGACCTCAAATCTTTATATGATTTACCTTCATCTAATAACTACAGGAAGAGTATGACACGGAGATCAAAGACCATGTTCACTACTACATGCTGCCTCTTTTCCATCATGAATCTGTGCCTCAAATCTTTTTCTGTATGTAATTTCAAATGATGTTTTCTATGTGATACAGAAAACTTAATGTCCACTTCAGTATTCTAGTATCATGAGTGATCACAATTAGAAAACACTGTGAAACCATATTTAATATGCATGTGATTATGCTGGATTTTACAGAGAAGGGACTAGATTTTAGAAGACTGACAGGTCACAAACTGACAGAAAAGAGAAATAAAATGGTTAGAACATTTCTTCAGGAAATGGCAGCATGACAATATAGATATAGTAAATTGAGATTTAAATTTACACACTGCTAACGTTTGTACAGGTTAGAACCACTTTTGATTCAATAAAAGGGTTTTGCTTTGTTTTGTTTTAGAAGAGGATGGCTTTGAAATACCTTAGCTTCATTTTCATTATGAAGTGAGTGATGTATTCCAAAATGAAATCACATGTGTATTAGCCATTCAGTATGGCTGAAATGCTGGCTTTCTTTGGAGGAAAGTTATATCTATATGCATGGAAAAAAATTCTTTTTAGGTTAGTTCAAGTTAAGATCAAAGTCACATGCACTATAGGGTCAGACTGCTTATTGTAAAATAAGCAAGTATAGCCTTTCAAAGGATCTATCCAGCTATCTGCAGTGTACTCATCTCTATAGTTATTGTAGGACTAAGTGTACAAAAAAGGCACATGTAACAGACAGGAAGTAGATAAGTTATGCATGCCTAAGCTTCTCTTTGTCAAAAGAATGGTTGCTTCACAAAGTGCTTGCCAGGGAATGCTTATTTTTCCCACGACTTCTCAAGATGCAAACTTATTAAAAGAAAATAATACAGATGGATGCAAAGGGACCTGATTCTCAGAGGATAACTTCTCATCACTTTTTAATAATCATAATATTTAAAATAAACTACTAAAAATACTAGGATTGCAGAAGCCTGGTCACTTCTAGGAAATGTTGATGTCACAAGAATCATTCAAAAATGCCAGGAACATATTACCTTAGTCTTAAAGATATTTTATGATTGAGAAGGAAGTTAAAGATGCTTCAAAGATTCAGATGTACTTGAATATATTTTCAGAGACCACCATGTGCACCATCTGTGTGGTTCACTGACTACAGCAATCTTCCTTTGTCCTGGGTTTGAAGTTTGAAGGCTTGAGTAAATTGAAAGATAACAGGATAAAATGATGTCTCCATTGAACAACTAATTCAGTTAATCAGTGTATGAAAATCACTGTCACCATGAAAGTTAGCATGCAGAAATGATAGCATGTGGAGAAGCAGAACAGAGTGAGCAGAGACTGAATATCAAATCTTAAAGAAGTGAGGGATAAGGGAGGCATATGACACGTTATGGTCAGAATGACAGTAATAATTAGAAGGACTGTAATTAAAGCATCAAGGTCTTCAGGTCACAGGAACAATCACTTCCTATATTTTTCAGTTCGTAAGAATCAACCTTAATGTTAACCCTGTGTCTGCAGTACTTAGTGGAAATAGGTGTATTATTGCAGTGCCCAAGCCTTGAAGCTGTGTTTGAATTGAGTCTCAAAGAAGCACAATCCCAAAATCTCAAATCCAAAGACATTCCTAAAATAATGATAATTAAAACAGACAAGTAAAGAAAAAGAAGCAGAATAAACAGACACAAACTACAATTAGGTAGCAAAGTGTTCTACAAAACCGAGTATTTCTATATCACAGAGTAATTCAGGGTGTAAAGCAGTCTAGCATAGAATGAATCATAGAATCATAGAATCAGAGTCATAGAATCATAGAATAGTTCTGGTTGGAAGAGACTTTCAAGATCAAGTCCAACTGTTAAACCAGCACTGCCAGGTCACAACTAAACCATATCCCTAAGCACCACATCTACATGTCTTTTAAATACCTCCAGGGATGGTGACTCCACCACTTCCCCGGGCAGCCTGTCCTAGTGCCTCACAACCCTTTCTGTGAATAAATTTTTCCTAATATTCAACCTAAACCTCCTCTGGTGCAACTTAAGGCCAATTCCTCTTGTCCTGTCACTTGTTACTTGGGAGAAAGAGACTGACCGCCACCTCACTACAAGCTCCTTTCAGATAGCCGTAGAGAGTGGTAAGGTCACCTCTGCTCCTTTTAAGACTTGTTCTCTAGACTACCAGCTTCATTGCCCTTCTTTGGACCTACTCCAGCACCTCAATGTCTTTTTTGTATTGGGATGCTCAAAACTGAACACAGTACTCAAGGTGTGACCTCAGCAATACCATGTAGAGGGAAGGGGACAATCACTTTCCTAGTCTTGCTGGCTACATACAAACTAGGATACTATTTGCTTTCTTGGACACCTGGGCTCACATTCAGCCAATTGTTGACCAATTGTGGGTCCTTTTCTGCTGGGCAGTTTCCAGCCACTCTTTCCCAAGCCTGTAGTGTTGCATGGAGTTGTTGTGGCCCAAGGTCAGGACCTGGCACTTCACCTTGTTGAACCTCATAACTTTGGCCTTGGCCCATCAATCTAGCCTGCCCAGGTCCCTCTGTAGACTCTCCCTACTCTCATGAAGATCAACACATCTGCCTAACTTGGTGTCATCTGCAAACTTACTGAGGGTACCATTGATCCCCTCATCCAGATCATTGATAAAGATGCTAAACAGAAATGATCCCAATATTGAGCTGTAGGGAACACCTCTTGTGACCAGCTGCCAACTGGATAGCTGGCAGATGTTATGAGAATCGGTGGGTTGTTTCATTGTGTCAGACTGATAGAGATAATAAACCTGGACTTTCAGGGTTGGTAATTACATGGTGCTCCTTATCTTTTCAAAATACTTTGGACATTCCTGAACTATGATCACGAGTCATATTTGGAAGAGAAAGTAACAGAAGCCTAAGAAAAGCCATACAGACCAAAAGGCCATCTATTTCAGTACCTTTCTGTCAAAAGTGAGTATCTAGTGAAGGGTGAAAAGACCCAGGAAACATATATGTCCTCAAATGAGACTGTCAATCCCAGCCATCCTCCTAGCTTTTGGTCTTCATCTCCTGTGTCAAAGGCTTTGGGCTTGACCTGCCTCTCCCTGCTCCTGACAATTCTTAGGCAGCTGCTGGGGCTGCTCAGATGCCTCTCAAATAATGAACCACAGCAGTTTTCAGGATATCATATTAAGGAAAACCACCATCAATTTCAGTTTTCTGTAATACGTTAGATTGTCTTCTGTGGCAATTCAAAAGCAGCTTCCAGAGCAGCTAACAAACTCTGCCCCACTGACCCCTGCAATGCACCCATACCCATGGTTTAGGGTTAACTGGCAATGTTAGGTGGATTGCACACATGGAACAGTGTGGAAGTTCTTGGGTTCTTTAGGAGAAACAAGTATGCTGCTAGCCATGGGCAGTATTGACATGTAGATATGTGATGACTAAAAAATCCCCCACAACAACACATAATAGCACTGATTTGCTACCTCATTTTTGATGAAATATTTAATAGTTGAT
The DNA here is from genome assembly GCA_025345505.1 of Todiramphus chloris collaris. Classification (NCBI taxonomy): domain Eukaryota; kingdom Metazoa; phylum Chordata; class Aves; order Coraciiformes; family Alcedinidae; genus Todiramphus; species Todiramphus chloris. Next base: position 44,117,802 of record JANVCC010000010.1, on the reverse strand, counting down.
AATGTTTGGTAACTGTGGTATCTCAGCAATTGCAATTCTCTGTCACAGACATAAGAATTAATATTTTATCAGCTGCAATCTGGCAAGAGGCTGAAACATTGCTGCCAGTTACAGCTATTAACTTTCCTTCACAATAAGGTATTATTATTGGCTTCAGTACACATTGTAGTGAAAGGGACATTATTTACTGTATGCAATGGTGCCATATAATTTAAAAAGGATTATGATTACTAGCAGGAATAATGAGTCCATTAAGGTTTTATAAAACAATTTCATATCACATAAAATTCCACATTCCTTTGCCTTGAAAGAAAATGTAAAATATTTAAAACAACCCATCAGACTTCCCCTTACTTAAAGTTCGGATAAACTGTATCATTTCCTTTTCTCCTTTTGTTGTCTTCATAGTATGATATGTCTATAAATGACTTCTACACTATAATAGTAAACAAGTTTCATATAAATATATAACACAAAAAGATACAGCAGAAGTATAAATGCAAAAGTTGGTAATTTCTCAATGAGTTATCCATTGAAATGGAATTTCCTTTATTCCTCATTAAAATGTAAATATGGACAACTAATATATGGGTACTTACATATTGTACCAATGAAATAAAAGCTGCTTAGTAACACAGAGCAGTATCATAGGCATAACAAAACAGGAACTGCTTTTAATTGTATGCTTAAATGTGAACCTCTATTTAAAATCTTCAAAGATTAGTGAACCACTCAAAACTTATATATTGAATTGGGAATGAGCATTTGATGTGTGAAATGGTATATGGTAATGATATTTTCTGCTGAGATAGTTATCTGAGATGTATACATAATTATAATTTGAACAGTATATAATAACAGTCTCTCTCTGACTCAAAAATGTAAGCCAAAAGTGAGACGAAGTTACAGGCAAGTTTATTCTTGTATTGTTATTTTCTTCTCTTAGTGTTTTAGCTCACTTTTATGCTTGCTACTTTCCTTTCCTCCTGTTTCTTTTACATCTATTATTATGTCTTTTCTCATAAATACTATCAAACACTTATTGTTTTAGATGTACTATAGTAGGAAAACAAAGCTTCTGTCTTCGAATTTTTATAGATTTTGTGTCTAAGAATGGTTTTATGACACTTGTGTACAACTGAAAAAGGAGGGAAGTACTAGTTTAAAATACCAAGTGTAGTATAAATATTGAAGTAATATATTTATAATGTATAATGTTAGACTGTGATAATATAGGCATCAGATTCTCCGGTATTTATTTACTCTCTAATTTTCATCCAGTTTTTCTAGTAGTAGGAGAAAAGTCTTGAATAAAAATTATTTCCAAATATTATGATTAATTATGAACTACATGTAGTATCACAAATCTTTGTGTCTTCTCTATGCCTATGTTCAAAAGCAAAAATGAACTAGATGGAGCATAAGTTCTTCATATGTATCCTGTCAGTGTAGCTTAATACTATTCAGCATGTTATTGGGTAAGTTAAGTCTCTAGGTTAAAGGAAATATAAGACTTCAAAGTAATGTTTCCAAATAACTTTGTCTCAACAGCTTGAATCTTAATCAGATGGGGCGGTTCCAGAACAAAACCCCACAAACAAATAAAACAAACAAACAAAAAAAAGCAAACACCAAACCCAAACCAGCCAACACAAAGAAAGAAAGAAGGCCAGTCAAAATACTGCAGCCCACTTCCATTACTCAAAAATAATTTCGAAAACAGACAAATATTTTTGTTTTCCTTGTGATGAGAAAGAAACCATCATTCGTGTTACCTGAGAAGTCAATCTTGGAATGTGCTAAAGGGAAAAATGAAGGTGAAAAATCTATTTCAGGAAGTTTCTAAATTAACACCCAAGCAGGACATGGACTCACTGGCAAACAGAAGACTATTGATCATATCAGAGAAAGGAAAGAAAAAGTGAAGACACTTCAAAATGAAGACAGAAAGCATATGTTAGCTTTTAAATTAATTACTAAACGAGATTACATTTTTCCTGTTACCTATGAAAGGACAACAAAGACAATCTAGTCCTCTGAGATGTAGGTAAATCAGTGTACCTAAATATAATACAATACACTATAACTGTTATGTTTTGTATTGCAATGTATGACAGAGGAGCTCAAATTACCTTTATATGACCTGGTGTTTGAAGGAAGGGGAGAAGTTTATCTGCAGCAACCTGTGGCACAGTGCAACTGGCCATGGATGCAGGCTCACCCAGCAAACAGCAGTTGCCCCAGACGCATGTCAGTCTGCTTCTGCCAGAAGATCTCACATCCATAGTGCAGGATGAAGTGCTTGATTCCTCATTATGTTTTTGAAAAGTGAGATGGTCAAATTGAACACCTGGCAGACAATTTTCAGTAGAATAAATAAATCAATAAGCTACATGTCAGGAGCAAAAATGAATGAGAAATCAGTCTGATAAATACAGCTGACCCTTTAAATATTGCTTATGAAGCTAAACAAGACATAAATAAAGTCCACACATCCCACGTTTTCTACCAGAATATAAACCTAAAGTTTAAGATTTATCGTAGATAGAAAATTGTCTAGACTACCAAATTTCATCCTTACTTAAAATTCATTGACTAAAAAGGTGCTAGATGGACAGATTTTAATGAATCTTGACAAATATTAGATGTAATATGCTTTATCTACATCTTGAGCCAAAGTGAAATATGCCCAGAAAAAAAAATGTGGTTAGAACAATACTTTTCTGTACATTAGATGTTAAAGGGTGTTTTAATGTATGTTAATAACTATGAGTGACCATATTAAAATTCTTTTTTTTTTTTTCTGGGGTCAGTAAATACAGAAAAAGTGCCTTTAATTTTTCTATTAGCTGGGTATCCTTTGAAAATTTTAACAAAATTCTTTAAGACAACAAAATTACCATGAATCATAATTACAATGAGCATAAGTTGCTGGCTTCCACCAAAGAAAACTATTGTGGGAATACATTATAAGATTGATAAAAGGGTTTTGAATATATTATTCATTTGTCTGTTTTAAGCAAAATTGCTTAGATTTAACTTTGCTGGGTAGTACCTATTAATAGGATTTTTTTTTTTCTTCCTGAAAAATTACATGAAAAGGAAACCTCTCCTCTATACTTCAGTTTTGTTTATTTACATTAATTTCCTGAAATTAATTTAATTTGTAACATCTTATGACTAAATCCAATCCTGTACAATTCTTGACTTTGGTGAGGTTACACACAGAAAGGCTGAAGGACTGTTATGCACTTGGTTTCTTTGATTTGCCTGTAATTAGAGCCCTAGAAACATAGAATCATAGAAAGGTAGGGGTTGGAAGGAACCTCTGGAGATCATTGAGTCCAATCCCCATGAAAGAGCAGGATCACCTAGAGCAGGCCCAGAGGAATGCGTCCAGGCAGGTTTTGAAAGTGTCTAGAGAAGGAGACTCCACAGATTCTCTGAACAGCCTGTTCCAGTGCTCAGTCACCTTCACAGTAAATAAGTTTTTCCTCATGTTAAGGTGGAATTTCCTGTGATCCAGTTTGTGACCATTGCCCCTTGTCGTATCACAGGGCACCACCAGTGAAAAGAGACTGGCACCTTTTACTTGCCACCCATGAACTACCAGTTTTATTGACAATATAGGACACCAAGTAATTACTTTGATACTTCCTTCAGAAGTAATTGGAAGGCCAAAACCTCTGAAGGGTTGTATTCACTTGTACTCATTCCACTAATGCCCCACAGAAAGTCAGTACCTCTCAGGATATTAGTCAGAAACAGATGGAAAAAGTGTGTCAGTGATGCAGAACTTATTAAGCTGTGGATTTGGTTTTTTGAGCATGTTTCCCCCCATGTTCATCCAACTGATTTGATTATTTCATCTAGTATTTATGTTTTATCCTTCAGATTAAAAGCTTTCTTATCAATCATGGTCATGCAGTGTCTAGCACAATAAAACGGAAACTTGTTTTTAAATGGTAACAAAATAAAAATTAATGGTAAATATGGACAATAATAATTTAGCAGTAGTGACTACAGGCTGTCCTAACATGAATGCATGTATACAAGTGAAACTTGAGCAAGCTCTAAATTAGCCCTATGTACATTTGCTGATATGTTTGCTGATGTGCCCGGTGTTTATTTTTGAGTATATCTCCATGATCTGTTGTAAATTGACATGAATGAGCATTGCCTGATTCCAAGTGAGACTGCACTGACATGGAAGCCATGTAGCTGGGGATCTGTCTCACAATCTGTCTGTTTAGACAGAGGTCACTGTCATATGCCTCCAAAAGAAGTAAGAGAAAGTATTGACCTGATTTTAGGCAGAGTATTTGCTGCTTTTCCTTCATTCTGAGAGCACTTACTTGTACTTGACAAGATGAAATCAGGTGGGCTGTCTGGAGGGAGGTTTCTTCTTTCCTATGGGAAAAAGCAACAGTGAGAGCTGCTTAATCTCACATAGAGACTGCAGTGGGCAGCAAGGAACAGAAAGACCTCAGCTTTGCCAGAAAGTGACCAGAGGAGAAGTTGCATTCCTCAGAAAGTCACTGAGAGACTGAGAGTAAGGAGTGACCTTCAAGAGCACAGGTGGCAGAAGAAGTGTACAAGAAGTGTACAAATCTTGTAGTTTTAATTTTGCTCCCTAATTTCAATTTTCGCTATTTCAAAGTGACATGTCTAGTTTCAGAATGGAATTTTCTGTCTCACTGTAGCCAAATAAACCTTTGATTTTAAAAGATTTTAGGTCCTTGTGGAGAAAACTAAGCTTTAAATCAATCTGTATTAGCCTACTGGAAAATGCATAAAAGGACACGAGGACTATGTGAAATGTATAAATAACAAGTGCTCAAATACTGTAGGCCAAATTTCTTACAGAGAAGCCCATAATCTCCAAAAACATATAGAACTAGTCAAACCTGCACTCTGCCTTGCACTTTAAATATCATCAACACTGTGGATTGCACTTGCTTGGCTGAAGAAATACAAGCTTGCTCATGTGCACTCTCACAGTATGAAATGGTGTAAGAATGAACAGAGAAACCATTGTTTTCCCCTTGATGTAGAACGTAAGTAATTAGTAATAATAAAAATATTTTTAAAGGACAAGAACATGCATGAGACTGTTGGTGAAACAACTCTCCTTCTCTTTGCTTGAACACACATTTTAAAAGACAGTGCTTTTTCTTCATCTCTCTGTAGAAAGTCCTATTAATTTGTACTATTCGATGTCACATTATGATGATTATATTAATTTTATGTGTCTAGGAGAAAAAAGCAACGTATGTCTCCTTAGTCAGGATAAACATCTGCTTCCATGTTATAAGATGGCCTACAGTTTGTGCTCATGCAGTTTTGTGGAAAAGCACACTGCTTTACCACAGTTGTTTCATCACCACATCTCAAAACTTCCATTCCCATTTTTCTTTTTTATGTACACGTCATCTTTGAAGCATGTTCAAGAGAAAAGTATGAACTGAAAAGCACCTTAATAAAAGGATAGTAGAGTTACTGAGCAAATATGTGGATTGTGTCATTTGCCCTTTGGAGCAATGACTCTGAACGAGGAAGGGGAAATAGAGGTTGGCCTTCCTCAGATGCCAGTGTGGATATTGGCCTGGAATTTGCAAGATTCAGTGCATTTGATGCAGGAGATTATCAGGTAAAAACAAAGCCAGACAAAGAGATGGAAAAATGCACTGAGCTAAGTGGTAAGGACGGATTAATAGATTATGCACATGAAATAAATATAGCCATTCGCTTTTCTTACAATGCATCTTTAGCAATACAAGTTTCAGTATATGCCTTTTCTTTCTCAAATATAAAAGGTGATAAATCAAGATGTTCTCCGAATTTCAGAATGAACTTGATATATTTATATGGTACAAGCACCAGGCGTGGTTTTCCTGTAGACAGGAAGAAGAAAATCTAAGCAGGCTGAAAAAGTACTCACCAGACTGTCTTTGTGATACTGTGTACAGTATTTGACAATTACTGTTAAAAACAGAGAGACATTCTATAAATAGGGAAATCCTGAATTAATAACTGAAGAACAATGTAGCTAATGAACTCCTACTGGATTTCAGTGAGATAAAATCTAATTTTGGAGGGTCAGGAGGTGATATTCTTTCATAAGAAGTGCAACACAAATATGTATCTTTTTGCTTGTAATGAGAAGCCAAGAACACCTATGTCTATGCAACCTGAAAAATCTCTGTAGCAGTCTGGCACCAAAACAAAACTAGGCTCTGCAGGTCTGGTATGTCTGCTAAATGGAAAATGTGAAAAAAAAAAAAAAAAAAAAACACAGAAGCTTCCAGAATCACTATACTTGTCACACATCTCTTTTTGCTCTAGCTTCCTCTACATAAAGGTCTGTTTCTCAGTCAGAACTCAATGCTCCATACTTCAGTCACATCATCAACAGAAGTGTAAATATAACATTATTATTATTATCTACATTATTTCATCTACTATAAATTTGACTTGGAATACAGTGAATATAACAAGAAGAAACTGTTTGTTTGTTTGTTTTTCCTGAGGTCTTTCAATTTAAATAATCATAACTCACAAATGATGGGAAGTAAATCAGTGAAGGATGGGTATTTTGCTGTAGACCATGTGGCAGGGCAGTGTGTGAGTCAAAAGCAGAACCACATCTCTTTAAAACTAGTGCCCTCTTACAGGAAATCAGAGTTCATATCAGTATATTGTGAACTATTTAAACTAAGTTCTTTTTAATACAAGCCTAGGGTCTTACATCCTCCTATTTAGCAAGTATATGAGCACCATGTTGTTTATTTCTCACTCTTCCTCATATTTTATTTTTCCCCTCATTGCTAATCAACACATAGTGATGAAAAATTGATTTGCAACAATAGGCAAAGTGAAAGTTTTCTGGAGCCTTTTAAAAATTAGGTATCTGTAAGATTACTTATGGATTACTTGAATAATTTGCTTTGAGCAGTAGAGAAATAAGGTTTTGTTCTTGGGTATGTGAGTTTTCTTCTAGCATTTGCACTTAAAAAGCAGCCAAAAACAAAAGGAGTCTGCCACATATCAGACAATGTTTAAATATATGGCTGTGCTGCTACTTAGCCCATAGAATCCATCAGTTTTAAAACTTCCTTTATTTCTATACAATAGAATATCACTGCATTTTCTACAAGATGGCATGTAATAAAAATTATATTATTTTTGCATTATTTATGGTTTCTTTCACATTCCTTTGACTTAGAAATGGCTTAGCATTTCTCTCCTTAACATTGTCCAGAAACGGCCACTATAGCAAGTGAATAATAGGAAATATGCCTGAATGAAAAGAAGGAAAACTTGATAAAATACCAGCAACAGCACTGTAAAGAAATCTCAAAATTACACTAAATCCAATCTGAGGAAAGACCTCCTGGGTGACAACCTTTATAGGTGTGTTTCCCACCAGGACTTCCCAAATCTCCAGATAAGAATGTTTTGTAGATACAGCTGAGCTTAGTTAGAGTCAGTTTCGAATAAATGATTCAGCTACTCCCATGTGACAGAAGGTTTTCTGGTCCAGACTTCAGGCCTCTGAAATGTCACGCTCCATATTCAAACAAATTTATTCCCTCCTTATGTGCAGCCTTTCTCCTGATCCAAACACAACTGGTTTTTGTGCTCCTGTGGTCCATTAGCCAGATGGACCTGATCAGTAGAATCCTGAAGGAGGGAAAGGAGGTGTTTGGAGCTATGCTGGTGGATTCCCAGCTGCACGTAGTCCACTCACCAAGCAAAAGAGCATATAGCAGAGTGTGTAGTGCCTCATGATTTAATAAAGAGAAAAGTTGAATGGTATGGGCTATAATGAAGAAATATGCTGATTTATCACATCCTGACATTTGCTTGGGATTTACATGTTGGTATCATGTGGCAAGAGTTGTTGCTGGCTTTTGTTATTTGGAATGGAAATTATGTTGTAAAAAGAGATCTGCTAACCAGAGTTTTAGTCACGTCGATGGAGAGTGGATTATTTTTCCTTCAGTCCAATGTGTCTGCAGATTGTAATTAGAAGGCAATTGTCTTCAAACAAATTCTAAAAACTGTGGATTCAAAATTTTCTTTAAAAAGGAAAATACTCTAATAACAAAATACAAACTGAGGAAAAGTAAAGAAAAGTTTCATTATCTTGTACTGATCAAAGCAATATGCTTCCCTGACTTAAAATGTGGCTTACCCTAGGCTTATTCTAATGTTCATGTCAGAGCACGTTTTGACAATCACAAAAGGACAGTCAACAAGATAGGAGGCCTGAATGAAGAGGATGACTTTAAGTTTTAAGTAGAGATAGTACCAGCATAATTATTGAACTTCACAGAGGACAAAAAATATTAAATAGTGACAGCTGGGTATTCAGCTGAATTCAACAATCAAATAGTTTTAACAGTTCAAAAAATAGACTGTAGTCATATGTGCATATTAAAATAGCCTCTTTCTCCTGGTGGCAAGATTCCAAAATCTCTAGCTGATCAGATAAAACATTGCTTTACTGAGGGATTCCTCAGTTCTTGTGAACTTTCATATTTTTCCAATGACTTATGTTGTTCCACAAGTTCTGGTCTAAGTTAAAAATTTATTTTAACATATTGTGCCAATACCTTCCTCTTAAACAGGAAGCTGTAGCAAGCTGCTACACTGAAACAGAAATTGTCATGGTAGGGGATGAAACCAAGTTCACGAGCAACCAACTGCAAGGGCATGAAGTTAAGTTAGTGTCATTGTTTCTGACAAAATTCCTGTCTCAGATCTAGGTTTTTCAACATGAGATCAAATACTGAAGTGGTAATACATTCTAGAAATGTAAATTTGGATTGTGTTCTTTCAGAGCACAGTTCCAAAAATTAGTTGATTTCAATTTAGTATTTCCCTCTGCCTTTCTTACTCTAGTTATTAGGGCATATGATATATGCCTCAGATTCAGGAATGAAGAATAAATTCTTTGTAATGTGTCAATCTATTCTCTGAAAACAATATTAATTTACACATTTCTGCACCCCTTCAAGTAGCTATTCAGTAGTTTGACTTTATATTTTTTGTCATGCTCAATATCTGTTCATGTTTCTTTGTTTTAACAATAGGAAACTACTGGGACATTAAAAGTTCTAGAAATTACCTGTCAGAGCCATTGATAATACATGGAATACAGAAACTATAAAATCAGTTTAAGTTTCTGATCATGCACTATGAAATATTCCCTTATTAACATTTTCATCAGAGGTATGTAGAATAATTTATGGTTTGTACAATGAAACCTTTGTTTCTGATTCTCATACCTAGACTGAATTGTTCTGTGAATGCTGGCAACTTACACTTGCTTTATGGGAACATATTTCATTAAATAAAAAGTTATTGATACTTTTGTGACTCAAAAATATAAGACACTGTAGAAATGCTTACCAATATATTTCCTGATTACATCAATTTTCTTTTAAATGCCTGACAGGCATGTATATAGCACAAATGAGAATGATTTGCCTGTTTAATATACAAGAAAGTGTGTCCATTATTACTTATTTTACCCGCTCTTTGATCTTTCAGAGCCTTAACTGCTTCTACCTTTGACTGATTACTACACTTGTTTCTACTGCATCTCTCACACAGAAGTGTATAATGAACAACAGTATAGGCTTTCTAGTCCTACACTGAAAGAAAAGATTGGAAATGATCGTGCTTGTATCAGAGATACATAAATGAATTTCAATATATTACAGTGCAAAAGAATGTTTCATTTGATGTGGAGTTTTATTCATCTTATTCAGGTATGTGTTAAACTCCCCAAACCTACAGTTTATATCAACTTAAACTATTAAAGCCAGTGAAGCTTTCTGGGCCTAGTCCTTAACCCCTTTGCAAGATCTTGCTGGTTTGAAGAGCTCTTAAATTGAGCATAAGATACATTTGCTCACTTAAGACTCCTCTAACATCGAATATGAATGGAATAAGGCCCTATTAATTTGGTACATTACATGTAGGTGAAGCTCATAAAAAAGACAATAAATTCAAAGATATTTTAGCCAGCATAAAACTCATAATCTTTTCTTTCTATGATCTTCTGATTGTAGCTCTGTGACTTCTTTACCGTTGTTGTTGTTGTTGTTGTTGTTGTTTATCTGATAAAGTTTATATTATGAGGGAAAAAAAATCACAGAATCATAGAATCTTTCAGGTTGGAAAAGACCCTTGGGATCAAGTCCAACCATTATCTGTTCCCTCTTGTTCTAATTACCTGTGAGAAGAGACCAGCATCAACCTCTCTATAATGTCCTTTCAAGCAGTAGTAGAGAGTGATGAGGTCTCCCCTTAGCCTCCTTTTCCTCAAACTAAACAGTCCCAGCTTCTTGAATTGTTCTTCATAAGATTTATTCTCCAGGCCCTTCACCAGCTTTGTTGCCCTTCTCTGCACTCGTTCCAGCACCAGTGTTCCAGGTTCAGGAGGTCAAAGAAAAGCTTAATTAAATTTGAATGAAGACTTGTAAAGAAAATATGTCAAAAAACCAAAAAACAAACAAACAAAAAAAACCCTTATGTTATTTCTTAATTATTATTTGAGGTCTCAATTGTTTCCTTTCACTGCTAAGCAAAACTACTTGGAGTGAGTACTGGCATGATGTAAATGGGCTAGAAGTGGCACACAATAAGTTATATATTGATGTTTGTTTTGGATATTTACTATGATACTATGATATCTTGGTAGGGAAATCTCTCCGAGTAAGAAAAGGGGTGCAAAAATGTCCGTGTATGAACAGGTGTGTAAACAGAGGAACAGACCTCAAGAGCAGACTCATTGCTGGAGGCACATGAGTCACAACAATTTCTCTGCTGGTTCTTGGCATGATGGCCTGCAGGTATCATACCATGGGTAACTGTGGGCATGCTGATATTCACATAGAGCTTTTCTGTGAGTCATAGTGAAATATGCAAATCAGTGTAAATTCATGAGGAAGAAAAGTGTGCTTCTTCTCCGATCCCAAGATTCATGATTTGTATATGTAAAAGGTAAGCATTTAGGTTATAATTTCTCTACTGCAAGATTTACTGTAGCGGTATTTTTACAGGATATATCCTTCTCCCTCCAATGAAGACATTTGTGATTAATGAAATTCTGCTAAGTAGCAGCCATAATAACAAGGAGGATAGCATATCCTCAGTTTGCTTTTGATTGTCCTTCAGTGCTTGAAATAGTTTGAAGCAGATGTCGAAAGAATACATTTCTTGATCTCTAAATTCTGTTACTAATGGAAGACTTTGTAGTACCCCATACCTGTGTGTATATAGCAACTATAGCTGGTTGCTATCTTTAGTATCTTAATGTTTCTCAAAACAGAAAGTTAAAAAGCAAAATTTCTGTAGTGTTAAAGTGGTGTCAAAGTTTCAGGATGACCCAGTATTTTTTCCTAGACCTCAGATCTCTCCCTCTCTTTAATCCCCTTAAACTTGAAAATTTAATTCTATAGTAATATTTTGGACACTGTTACTCAACAGACATTTAGTATCCTCCACTTGGCAGAAAATACTGTAAGTAACCATTTTGATTTGAACTTTTACTAAATTTCAGACACTAACTTAGAGGTTGAACATCAGGATAGGTATTCAAAAACCGAATTGTATAATAAGTAGAGAAAAGAGAATAAAAGAGAGGAGGATGAGGTAGGAGGAATAGGCATCCATCTGGTTTTCTACAGGTATTAATGAAGCTGTATCAGAAACCAGTTTACTCTTGGTACCAAAATGCACAGTATCAGACAAACATAAACAAACCTTCAGTTATGGAAAGGAGTAACAAATGGCTAAACTAAATTAATCAGTTGGGAGGGGAAAAAAATGTAAAGACAAAATCTCTTTCAGCCAGGCTAAGACATGCAGAGCAACATGTGATGTTGCCCTGAACTTTGAATATAATGAAATACTGCTAACATTATGTTAAAGTGGGAAAAAAAAGCCAAACACCAAAGCTAAATGAAATGTTAATATAGATTCTCTTTGAGATTTTTTTCATGAAAGTTAAAATTGCTGGACTTGATGTGAAGTGTTTCACTAAATTATAGCTTTAATGAAATATATGTTTTAGCTAAGAAATTTCGATGAATAAGTATTTGAGTCCACATTACTGCTTTTATCTTTGCTGAAGGTTCTTCTCCTCCCTCTTTAGTAGACACTCTTTCTCTCCATGCTCATTAATATCTGAAAATATCTTGTATTTTGCCACCTCTATTATAGCAGTCATCATCTGGTAATGGATTCAATTATTTCCACTTCTCAAAGTTATCTGCATGCATGTCTGTGACATAAGGGCTTTTCTCTGTCTCTTCATGTGTTTGAGTAGCAATGGGGTTTGGAGGGAAAGAATATCCATGCTCTGACTTAAATTTTGACTACCTTTTTGTCAACAAACATTTTCTGATTAATGTTTTCTATTCTGTTTTCAGGCTTAATTAGGCCTCATACAAAACAATTCATAATTGCTAATGAAGTACAAGATTCCGTGATCCTAAAACACACTTTGAAATTGAAGGATTTCACTTTTCTGCTTCTGGACTGATAGTATTTAAAGAAACATCATTTTAAGAAAAATTCTGAGTGTTTAGAATTTTCAAACCCAGTTTTTAATGATTATCTTTTGCCTGCACGTGTCCTTGTCATAAATACATGTTTGAAATCACCTAAGACAAGCCAAGAATCAGTTTCTCTCTGGAGTACACAGAAAAGAAATTCATTTTCACAGTAACATTCAAAGTTTCAAACTTTTATTTCCATTCTATATTAGCACAACACAAATTTCCTGAACTTTTAATATGAAAAATGTTCCAACATTCAAATTTATTTCCCATATTTTACAATGCAAGAATATAAATCTAAAGCTGGGTTATATTAAACATAGCTTATATTTTAAAAGTCATTGTGTCATGTTTAGATGAGTTGGGAGCAGAAGTATATAAGGTCCATTGTGTTTCACCTTGCATAACTAAATATGCGACCTTGTCCCAAATGACTAATAGTCTGAAAAACTGAGTGAGGGATGAGTTTTATACTCATTACTCAAATATATTACAACATTCACACATATGTATTGGCCTATGACTTACAGCATTAGAAAGAACTGCAAAATGTAGAAGTTTTTTAAATGGAAAGTTGATTTTCACTAAAGACTAATTTGTTAATATTTGTTTTTAGATACCATTTTACTTTTTTTGCTTTTGAGAGGACTTATAGCCACATCTAGAGAAGAAGCACGAGACTACTTTTGCAAAAGGAGGCAGAGGAAAGGAAAATCCTGAATAGCTGTCAGAATTTGGGATGCCAAAGATGTGAACTTTACAGAAACACAAGAATTGCTTACTTATCCAGGTGATGACCAAAGCACTTGTGAATTTAAATAATTGTTATGAGGCAGTGGTGAGCAGACTTAGCTGAGGAAGTTGACTGACTTCGTTAGTACCAGGAAGGGAGCTTTATACTTGCCAGAGCCCTTGTCCAGGATCTTGAATCTCACAGCTGAAATTGAAATTCTGAACCCCTCTTCTAGTTATCTTACATTTGAAGGACAGTGTATCACATTTGTTGGTACATTTCCACTTCTCCAATATTGTGGCTCAAAAAAAAAGAATAAGACTGAGCTCTGAGTAGTATTTGGATCACTGGAGATGAAATGTGGAATCATCAGGGAGACAACCTCCTTTTCCCAGAGTCCATTATTCCAAGGTCTGCCCATCCTGTTGTGGCTTGTCTTGCTCCATCCCAGAGCTGTAGTCCTGAGACAGTCTCTCATGGTCCATTTTTTCACCATAGACAGTACTGGCAGTAGGATTTTCCACTTCATAACTCAATGGACAACTTAAAAATAAGAGAGAAGAAAAAAAAGACAACACTATATATTAGGAAAATATAGTATATTTAAGTTGACATGTAAAATGTGTCCTACTCCCTACACCCTGAATGTTGAATTTTTCATCAAAATAAATCTTCATTATAAAAGCAAGTTCAGAAGTTACTGGAATCAAAAACCTGTGCCTGTTTTAAATAATATATGCCACTGTTTTTATCTTTTCAGACAATTTAGTAATTTAAACAAGTGGTTCAGTAATATTTTCATTTTACTGTCATTGACATTTTATCTGAGATGTCACAAAAAGTATATTTTCCCCCATGGGATAAGAGTGGGAATACTCTCTATGCTATCATCCTAAAAAGATTTATCAGCCAAAAAAAATTGTTTCTTAAATAATAAAGCAAAGAATGTGTAGTATCAAAAAAAGTATATATTTTCTCATGTGTAGAAATATTTCAAAGATAAAAATCTGTGCTCATATATAAGAGAATCTGAATGCTCCTTACTAAAGTGAAATGAAAGCAGTTTTGAAGTATCTCCATAATTCAGAGGCACAGCTCCATTTCAAACTGATAAAAATCATGCTTTGAAGAAATATGCATGCTTTTGAAAATCATAGCCAGAAGCAAATACCTATTGTCAGGAGAATGGGATTATATCCTAAGGGAAATTATTATAATCTATATACCAAAATGTGCCAGAGGAATGTATAACTTCTCTGGTTGTTTTGGACAATTTTATTTCAGATTTCATTTGGCACTGATTGTTAACCCAAATAGCTTTCAGGAATACTTTCTTCTGCTCCACAGGAAAAGAAATAAATGAATAATAAAACAATAAATGCTACAGTTTATACTTAGTCTAACAAGATGCAGAAAGGAAATAATTTCTGCATATTTGCAAGTTATGACATTTTATATTTGAATTTTGTGTAGTCAAAGGTCAACATTTATGATTCACAACTGGGAAGGTGGTAGGATATCTTTCTCCTGATTATATACAACAGATTTAATATTCAGTATATGCCCTAGAAATTGGCATTTAGATGCTCAATTAAGCCAGGGAAATAAAAGAAAGAAATACATCTATCAATTAGGTAGATTTTCCTCATGCTACTTTACCATTGCTTTACTTTGACCTCTTTTTAAGTCATACAAAAATTCACTCACACAGACACTGAAAGTGTATAGCATTCCTACCGTGCAGAGTGAGTGAGGCACTACTTTGCTCATATGCCCTTTTTAGGAGGTACAGTCTCCCCAGGATCCCTGTAGTTATGTGTAGGAAGATGCTTGTCTGGAAGAAGACACAGAGTCCCAAATTCAGTGCCACCTGTGGACTAACTCTTTCCGTTGACTATGCCATTAACCCTGACTGATCTCCTGACCATCTAATGTCACCATGCGACTCTGCAGCAAATCTGTACTGAGCTTAGTGACAGCACCTTGTCAGTCCCAGTCTTCAGAGATAAGCAATTCAAAGATTTGTGAGTATTGGTGGACCTGACAGATGGATATGAATTTGTCTCTCCCTCTCTGTCTGTGATAAAGGATTTCTATATAGATGAGTGCACATATGCATACACACACACATATCGATATACATGTATATATATGCAGATGTATATATACATGTGTACATACATATGAACAGTTTATGTATGCATTTTTATAGAGAATATATGTCAATTCTGGTAAAAATATATATAATTTTATAAGTATTACCTGATAAAAACACCTGCCAGCCAACAAGAATTAACTTTTGAAGCTGGCTTCATGTTAGTCCGTCATTTGTAGAATGATTGATCTGATCACTGCCAGACATTCAATTAAGAATAAGAAGCAAGTGGTATGATGATGAGTAATATAATCACTATTCATTTAAGTATCCCAAATATACAGTCATAGTATTTCTTTTACCCATCATAAAACAAGATTCATTTGATAAATTAAACCACTACATGCTAGATTACTAACTCCTTTGTTTTCAGTGACTGGAATTTGAGACACAGCAGTTTTATTTTATACAGAAACATTTCATAAAAATATTTACTTATTCAAAGACATAATCACAGAGAGTTAATAAGTTTCAAATATACTACATTTTAAAAGGTATATGGAGAATGATAACCTTTCTTTTGTATGTACACTCAGAATTTTTTTGCCAGCCGCTCACATTATGAATTCAGATCTATTAAGATTCCTTTTATTTTTTCCATTTTTCTGTTAATCTGCATAAAAACTAATATAGTTAAATCTTTTACATCAGGCATTCTGCACACGCTAAGTATCATCCTTTAGCTGGTGTGAAGTAATAAGGTCTTTCTCTTTTTTTTCCTAGAACACAATTTGAGTTTGGGTTTCACAGTGATGCATCCAAATTCATTTACACAATTTTTCCAAGGGACTTAAAAGATTCAGTTTCCAGGCATTCTGTGATTTATAATTCTTCTATTTCTCACATCAAAGGAGATGACACAGAAAAGATGACAGTATTTTAGCTCAGATATAGGACAGAAAATTCTAAAGAAGAAATAAAACATAAAATCTGCTAAGCCTCTGTAAAGAGAAAAAAAAAGAAGATCTGGGCTGTTTTGCTTTTTTTTTTCCATAAACTTTCCAAATAAGCAAAGCTAAAATGGCTGAAATCACCTTTCCCACCCCTAACCCCATTTTAGTTTTTAACTGAAAAGGCCAAGCCCTCAAGTATGTACTTTACTGTAATTCTAGCCACATTCAAACTGCATGAATGAAGGTGCTTGCCTACTGAATTTCTACAACAGATAATTTGCTCTCTTAAATACAAGGTTAATTTCTCACAGTCATAAACACTAATGATGCAGAAAGTAAATAGGCTAAAATAATAGATTCAAACTATCAAAGATTTTTTTAACTTTATCTTTAAATTTTTGTTTTCAACAATTGAATTGTCTTTTTTATGTATGTAATCTTGTTATTAAAGCAGTGTTATCATTATCAAAGTAGCTTGAGATAAGAAAAATAGAGAAATTCCAATGACTAGAAGATTCTCTCAGTTTGTAAAAATCCCCAAATGAGCACATAATTGCTCTTGATGAATAAAAACTAAAACACAGCTGTCACGGTTTAGGGTCAGGGCAGCCCCTAAAACCTATAACAGACGCTCTCTGTTAACCCCCCTCCCTCCCCAGAGCGGAAAGAGAAAAGGAATAAGGGAGAGAGACTTAGCAATTAGAAAAGGAAACTACAACAGCTTTAATGAAAATTAAATTAATAATTATAAAAATGTAATATATACAAATATATACAAAACCAGTACCAAACCCAACCCCCCTGATGGTAATTACATCACCGTCACCACTGATGTTGTGCAGGCACCGGGGGAGTCCCAGACTGGGTCCCGCAGCAGACAGGAGCTGTGTTCAGGAGCTGGATTCTGGTACTGGGTTCAGGAACACGCAGATTGGATCGAAGGCAGAAGAAACAGAGTCCTCCTTGGGTGCTCCGAGGAAGGAACCGAAAGAGGACCCGAGCCGAGCCAAGCAAAAGCTGGCAAAGCAGTCCAAAAGGGGAGAGAAGAGCCTAGAGATCCTTTGGGTCCCTCAGCTCTAAACCAAATATGGCATATATGGGATGGAATACCTCACTGGTCAGTTTAGAGTCACCCGTCCTGTCCACTCCTCCCTGAAGGTGCAGCCTCTCACTTTCTGCACCCCCCAATGTGGTACACAGGACCCAGCAGTGGCCTTGGTCTGCATACCAATCCTTGGTGGTAACTCTAAACATGAGGTGTTATCACTGCTAGAAGCAGACACTGTCTGTGAGAACAGGCTGCTAATTTCAGAAAGTGCAGTTAATTAAAAGAACCAAGCTGAAAAGTAAAATTACTGAACAGAATGAGTTCTGTTTTCACTCAAACCAGGACAACAGCACATGAGGCTTAAACAAGAGTGTGAATATGTGTACATGTGTACTAGAAGAGTTAGATTTGCTAAATAAAATCACCTCTTCATCATAGTCCACTCTTGACTCTTCCACTGCTGAATCCTGGGTGCTGCTACTTCTCCATAACCATCACTTGTGCTGATCTTCCAGTGAGTACTGTACTTGTTATGCATATATGAATTTGGCTGACAAAATGACACAACACTCAAGTTGCCATCATGAAGCATGTAACAAACCTCATCCTCCCACCCGCTGGCATATTAATTAGCCTATATGTCTAACAAGAAGCTCTGTTCATTATTCACTTTTTTTCCAGCTTTTGATAAATTTATGAAAAGCTTTTGGAACTACATAACCCTCTGTAAAACAGCTAGAAAAATACTCAGTTTAATTTAGTAGCATCTATCAGTTCTACTGGATAAACATGGATGTAACTCTCTGGCCCCAGTCTGAATAAGCATTTCCCATAATTAAAGGCTAAAGTTTGATTGTGTGTAATCAGTTCACTTTTACAGGTAAAAAAAGTAAAATTGTTTGCATGCTTTTCCACTGGGATCCCTTAGGAAATCAAGAATATATTTTTTTTTTTTTTTTTTTTCATAAAGAAATCTGTCCTTTTCATTGATCAAACAATGGCATCAGCACTATGAAGCAGACAAGCATTGTTTTGCAAGGTCTTACAGTCCCCATTTTTCATGTCCACCCAAGACCATTGCATTTTAAAGATAAGAGACCAGGGTAATCAGCTTTCTAACTGGTGCTTTCATGTGAATATAGAATTAATGTTCTCTTTGTACATATTCACAATAGATTCATTACTTTGGACATACTATTTTTGTTAACAAAATGTGTATTTGTAAAGAAGTTTTCTGTCTGTTTAATCATATACTTAACCTGAACAAAGATATCAAGCTTGCCAAACCTTCTCAACCTGTAACTGCATCTTGAAATGTTAGTTCTGTGTACTGACTTCTTTAGAGATTTTAGCTTAAAGCAAGTCTGATGCACAAAGCAGCAGCAGCACTCACAGGTACCATGACTGTCTGCCCGAGGCATACATCACTGCAGTGAGCATTCCTGCCTACTTCCCTTACTCTGGGGAGTTGCTCCTTGCTAGTTCATACCTGCAGCAAAGTAATGCTTTTGTTCACATGCTCTTACACATTGTCAAGGACAGAGAGACACTAATTGTGACTTACCACAGACTTCACTAAGCACAGGATCAATCACTGCTCTCATAGCCCTGAACTGTGTAAGACAGGCACTATAATAAGAAAAACACATTTGCAGATAACTAAACTCACAGTCTACTCATTATTTAGTGACAGTTTAACACCCCATACTGCTTTCAGGTATACAGTAGCATCCAGCCTTAATCTGGGAAAAGGATCCAACCAAACAAGACCTCTCCAAACTCCAAACCCTGGTTTTGCATATCAGCACCTATAAATTGCATTAGCAGCTCTGCAAATTCCATTTAAGGTTTTGCTTTTGAGTCACAAGCCCTGTGTAGCTGAATGTCTCTCATTTTGAAAATTTAAACTGCATTGTTAGGATCACACTTCAAAGTCTAGGTATAATTTCATAGAAAAGTCTCACCAAAGTAATATAAATTCCCTGATGTATCATTTATCTAGCAGTAAAGGGGTGCCAAATTAAAGTGTTCTATATAGAAATCATCCTCAAGATTATTAGTATAAATATTGCATATTTAGATTTCTGTATACAGAATACAGTGTTCATTGTATTTTCCAGCAAGTATTTGTTAGTGATTTCTAGCATTTGTAAATATATATTCAGAAAAATGTAATTTGTGGGAGTTTTATGACCAAACTGAACCATAGTAGTCTTTATATAATACAACATTTAATATTATACATAGAATGCAAAATAATATGTAAAATCTGAAGGTGTCTATACAGCCAGTTTTTCTACAGCCTGTTATTTTTAAACCAGCTTGTTTACATAGTCTAGCAGTAAATTATGTCATTCTAGCCTCATCTTTTTTCAATCCTTGCTTTTCATAAATTCTCATAATATGGATTTAGTAAAAGTGTCCAAGTAGTTTGAATCTCAAGCTTATGTCAAAATATGTTTGCCTTAATGAGACTAATTTAAGGACTTGGGTTCTCAAAGCTCTACCTATGTAAGGTGTGTGGGTGACAGATGGTATTTTTTTCAGGTGCCTTTAATTTAAATGTCTGGATTAAGCTAAACTTTTGTCTTTTTTTCAGCTGCTGTACTGAACAGGTATTCACAGGAAAACTTATTCCATCCCACCACAGGAATGTAAGTAACAATAATGTTGGAATGGCTGACACTGTGTTAGATAAATCCTGCCTTTGAAGTAATTGTGGTACAAGCATATATGAGACATTTCTGATTAAAAACCAAGAACAACAACAAAAACACAAAAAAAAAAAACCCGAAGAAAACATCTGATTTTAAACAGTAAGACAGTGTTTGATGTTTGAAGAAATTATTTTTTTCTAGTCCAAACTAGATCTTAAACACATGTTGCAAACTAGAATTTGGTTTAAATTTACAGATTATAATGAACACTAGACAAGATATATATATCATTTCAGAAACACAAACAACTAGATATGATTTACTGTAATTCACAACACTGAAAATACAACTACTAAAATCAGCAGGTTTGTAGAATACAACCTATTTTCCAATGTTATAACTTGTACTCACATGTTAGTAGTTAAAACAAATGCATCTATTAACCATGAAACATAATTTTGCAATATGTTAACAATTCTGTTTTCCCTTGTAGTGGCATGATGTTAACCTTTTTGTCAAAGAAATAAAGTACTATCCCATAAAGGAATAAAGTACTAAAGCATAAAATAGACCTTTAAAACTACATGCAAGCAGCCTTACCTTGCGTGTACCTCTAGCAACTACCTTTCTTCATGGTAAAAATGGGTGACTGAGTAGTTTTATGGTTTTCCTTGCTACAAAACATTTCTAAATTAATCAGCATTACTACTTCATAGTCTTTAGAGAGTAACACCTTGCTAACAAAATAATTAAAAAAATTCGAAAATATGCAAAATCCTTATCTTTTATGTGTGCGTTTAACTCTCTGATGTTTTACAATAGTTTAGGAAAAAAAAAGTGCAGTCTGAAAAAAACCTTTATTTTCCATATTGTTCTTGTAGGCTGATGGAAATCATGAAATAGAAATTATCAAAACCAACTTTTGGATAAAGAAACTGGTTTTGGCATTATTTACCCCAAAACATTTGATTAATTAGTATAATGTAAACAAATACTTTATTAGTTGTGATTTTACAACCAATGTGATTAACGTTATGTCAGACACAGGGAAACTAAAAGACAGAAAAGCTAAAAAACTTGTTCAAAAGATACACAGGAAAGTGATTAAGCAAATAGTAATACAGAAGGGGTAAAATTTTTATATATATATATATATTTTTTTTTTTTTTTTTGGAGTAGCAACATCCAGGATGTTAGAAGGACTGGGAATTCGCTGGAAACCGCAAGGTAGCTTTGCAGATTAGTAGCATTAATGTACCGTCATTTCTACCAAAATAAGAGAAAGTAGCATAGATAGGAGGAGAGAAGCTAATCTTGATGATAAAATTTAAGGAAGAGGAGAGACAACCAGGAACCAGATGAAAAGCAAAGACAGGATGATACATAGGAAGCATGAGAATGTCTACATGGCAGAATGGTCCTTAGACAGGAACAGGACAGATGGGAGAGAGTCTGATATCCACTACAACATCAAAAGAGTCAAGCCTTTGTGGTTAGACATTAAGAGTAAAGAGGCTTGCTCATTGAGCAGATTCAGAAACAATAAAGATTTGAGATACTGACTGGACTGAAAAGTATTCAAATGCAGGAAAAACATTGACTTCTTTTTGTGTCATGCCAAACAACTTCCCAATTTCCACTGAAAACCATGAATAAATAGCAGACATGGGCAAAATACATAGAAGTGGGAAGTCAGTGAACACAAGAGTGCTGCTAGTCCCTCAGTTCTCAGAGCAGGAAGGTGACAACAAATGGGAGTTTTAGGACTTTTCAGTGAGACAGCAAAGACTCACTTTGATTATTCAAAACAGTATTTGGGGTCATAAACCCTTCAGAAGTAAAGCCTGCAGGCAGCAGTTTTTTGGAAATCCAGATCTAGATAATGAGGCTGAACAGAAGATTTAAGGGAGATGTCCAAGTTCTGGGAGGTATTTGCAGGAAGAGGATTCTTCTCAACAGATGGAGTCAGTTCTAAGCATGCAAGTAAGCCCAGCTATCTAAGATCAAAGCTGATCCCTAAGCTATATTAAAAAAAAAAAAAAAGAAAAAAAAACCCAAAAAAACCCTGAGATTCTCAGATAATTAAATCTACTTATATTTAGTAAAGAAGAAGAGAAAAAAAAAAGATAAAATGAATGTTAAGGATATAGAAAATGAAGACAAGTATTCTAGGAGAAAGAAGATACGAACACTGCGAAGAGTGACAAGAGTAGAAGACAGGGATATAAGACAGAAGATTGCCTAATTCAGCTAGGAAATTGGATGCACTCAAGAGAAAATAATTACTGTATCTTTACATTAAAGCAAAGACCTCTGACAGTAAAATGAAATTCTTAGAACTGATAGAGTAAGATATGGAAAGGAGAAAATGTTTAAGATGATGTGTAGTGTTCTAGAAGCTGCTGCTGCAAGCTTTAATTATATCAGAATCCAGCATGAATAAAAGATTTTGGTTAAAATATTTTTTGGTGATTGTGAAAGGTTTTTGTTTTGTTTTGCTTTGCTTTGCTTTGTTTTGTAATAAAGGCATACTATAAAACCTCAGTACAGGACATTAATATGAACAAAAAAAATATTACTGGTAAAATAAATACTACTGAAGCTTGTGTCATACAGATAGAAACTTCAGAAGGCTGGGAGAAGAAATATTACTATCAACAGCAACTATTCCTGAGCAGAACATATAATAAATGTGGGGTTTTTTTTACAAATAATTAATGAAGAAAAAATAGGTTAATATTGTTTTGAGCAACAGTGAAGTCACAACAGAAAAAAAATCATTTTAAAAAACTGTTCTGTGATCACTAGCTAGTTCAACTGCATAAACAGAATGGTTAAGCAATTCTGTGACTAACATTTTTGGTTTTAGAGGAGCCAATAGTAAGAAGTTAGGAAACTTACTAGGGATGTTTGTGGACATAGACAATGAGGAAGTACAGAATCTCCTTAAGTAAAATATGCAAAAATTATGACAGCTTGCTTGAGTCTTCAGCAAAGCTGGTGGTGTAACTCTTGGTGGCAAAGGGAGATTTGTTAAGAGAATTATTAAAATGGAGCAAACCTCAACAATAGAACTTCCATTTTTGTGTAGCTGGAGACAATTGAGGGAGGAAAAAGCCACATTATTTCCATCCCAAAATGGATCGAATACCAAAAGTACCATGCATATATTTTAATACATGCTTTAAGAATTTTCCTAGCAATTTTTTAAAATTAACAACTTCAAGACAAAGATTGCAAATATGTTTGGAAATAAATATATTTAAAGATAAACAGTGACACTACTCATTTGACTTCAATCATATAGAGATTTTTCAATTACATTTGAAAGAAGAGGTAGTCAAAGAAAGACATGAAAATCATTAAGTTCCATGTGGGTTTACTGAGGATAAGTCATATTAGCATGTTACCTTCATATTTTTCTTTGATAAACTAATATTTTATTTTAACAACAAGAAATTTTGTCAGAAACTTAAGTATTTGATATAACATGGGGAATCATACCTGCACTGTTCTTAGCACTCTTCTGTAAACATCTACCATTTACTACTGCTGGAGAGAGATACTATTGAGGTGGACGTTTGTTTTGGTCCTACATATAACTGGAAACAACATGTGCTACATTGGCATTGTATTGTGCATGAGCTACTTAGTCTTTCACAGAGATGTAATAAATTACCTCAGGGATAACACTACACTATTACAATATTGTATTAAACTATCACATGACTGGTCCTTTTAAGACTCAAGCAAGTATTTCTTCATGATGTGCATGACTAATACGCATGAGGATAGTTTAATATTGTCTTTCATTGCTTTCAAAGACCTCAGTTTTATAAGCTTCTGCCAAAACAAAAGGGGAAAGGGATAATGTTACTCTCCATAAAAAAGAAGATGATACATAAAATACAAAGACAGAAAACAGTTTAAGAACTTTTTGGCACAAAACCAAATGATGATGACTAGGCTGTGACTGGATGTTCGAAGAAGGTCTCTTAAACCATCACAGGAGAGCTGTTCTGGAGAAACTTCTCAACAAGAATAGTTTTAAGACCGAATATGATAAATTTAGAGATGAGTTTGTACAGGTAGGCTGACTAGGACATCAAAGAACTGGATTTGCTAATGCAAGTTGTCCCCTCCAATTTTTTTACTTCTGCAAATGAATCACAGAATCACAGAACATTAGGGATTGGAAGGGACCTTGAAAGATCATCTAGTCCAATCCCTCTGCCGGAGCAGGATCACCTAGATCAGGTCACACAGGAATGCATCCAGGCAGGTTTTGAATACCTCCAGAAAAGGAGACCCTACAACCTCTCTGGGCAGCCTGTTCCAGTGTTCTGTTACCCCACCAAGAAGAAGTTTTTTCTCACATTTATGCAGAACCTCCTATGTTCCAGCTTCCACCCATTGCCCCTTGTCCTATCATTGGCTGAGACTGAGAAGAGCCTGGCTTCATCCTCCTGACACTCACCCTTTACGTATTTATAAACACTAATGAGGTCACCCCTCAGTCTGCTCTTCTCCAAGCTACAGAGACCCAGATACCTCAGCCTTTCCTCATAAGGGAGATGTTCCACTCTCTTAATTACCTTTGTGGCTCTGTCCTGGACTCTTTCAAGCAGTTCCCTGTCCTTGAACTGAAGGGCCCAGAACTGGACACAATATTCCAGATGTGTCCTCACAAGGGCAGAGTAGAGGGGGAGGAGAACATCTCTGCACCTACTAACCACACCCCTTTTAATACACCCCAGGATGTCATCGGCCTTCTTGGACACCAGGGCACATTGCTGGCTCATGGTCATCCTGCTGTCCACCAGGACACCCAGGTCCCTTTCCCCTACACTGCCCTCCAACAGGTCAATCCCCAACCTATACTGGTACATGAGTTTGTTCATGCCCACATGCAAGACTCTACACTTGCCCTTGTTATATTTCATCAAATTTCTCCCTGCTCAACTCTCCAGACGGTCTAGGTCTCGCTGAATGGCAGCACAGGCTTCTGGTGTGTCAGCCACTCCTCCCAATTTTATGTCATCAACAAACTTGCTGACAGTGCACACTATTCCCTCATCCAAGTTCTTGATGAATTATTGAATAGCACTGGTCCCAGTACTGGCCCTTGAGGTACTCCACTAGACAGAGGCCTCGAACTAGACTCTGTCCCATTGACCACAACTCTCTGGCTTCTTTCCTTCAGACAGTTCACAATTCACCTTACTACTGAATCATCCAGGCCACACTTCCTCAGTTTAGCTGTGAGGATGCTGTGGGAGACTGTCAAATGCTTTACTGAAATCAATATAGACCACATCCACTGATTTATCATCATCTATCCACCTGGTTATGTCTTCGTAAAAGGCTGTCAGGTTGGTCAAGCATGACTTCCCCTTGGTGAAGCCATGTTGAATTCCCCTAATGACCCTCTTATCCTTGATATGCCTAGAGACAGCACCAAGGATAAGTTGTTCCATTACCTTTCCAGGAATAGAGGTGAAGCTGACCTGTCTATGAAACACACATGAAATGAACGTCTTGGTCCTCACTCCCTGACCTTAATTAACAAAAAACAACTAAATTCGTATTCTATGAATATCCTATAAGCTTACATTTCCTAAGATTTGCTTTATGATTGTAATGTATTAAAATGAAATTATTTCAAATAAATTGCTTGTGTCTTTTGACAGGAGTATCAAGTGGTGACTGACTCATAAGATATGCAGCTTGAGGCATATGGAGCACACCAGTCCCTTATACCACAAATTGTTAAGAAAATTCCATGCAGGAGTAAAAAGATTTGCACTCTTGCCCATCAATGACTGTCGCTGTTTATACCGGGAACGGAGAGATGCAGCAACACGCAAAATCAGCAAGAGAGAGAAAAGAAACAAACTTTATTAATTTATAGTTCCATTTTATATACCCTAGCCCCATAAAGTGATTAGTCAGCGATCACCCATCTCCTAGTGTGATTGGCTAAAGTCCTACAACACCCATTTCAAAATATTTTCCAATGTACCATAAAAATTACTCAGCAAAACACCATGTGTTGGTCCAGCTTACAAAAACCATCCTACTGTTTTTTATAACTTGTGTGAGAAAGGCAGGACTCTCACCAAATATTGTGAGAACCTGAGAAAATTCCTCTGATAGCAGCTTTTCAGCATCCACAAATGATTAAGTATGAAACAGCATATGTAAGACTAACATGGATTTCATATTATAATGAAATAACCCAATTATTATACTTCAGGTAGAGATGATAGTTTCTGTTGGCGGTGATGATTACAAACGTGAGTGGAGCCTTGTATTTGCCTTTGCCAGTCCTGAGATTAAGAAATACACTTGGATTTGCTCTGTCTAGAAGCTATCTGAAGTATTATGTTAAAAAATACTGTAAAACCAGTTTGCTTTGAAATCTCACTGAGACAATCAACACAACCACAGATATTTTGCATCTTTTCTTCAAACCACAGTTTTCTTCATGCAATGTGCAGATAAACGTAGACTCAGCCCATGCTTATCCTAGATCCATGAATTTTAGCATACATTTTGGCGAGGCTGGGATTCCCTTCTGGCTCATCTTATCATAAGATGATAAAAAACACCAAAGCATAACAAAAGTATACATTTAAAACAGTTGACCTAGCTCAAACAAAAGGAATGTTTCTGAGTATCATGTGCAGTTTCAGATAAGAATGGAAGAAAAAATACCATTCAGGACTGAGTCTTCAGTATAACACTCAAAATGTGGTATTTAATGTGGCTTTACAAGCAAAATTAATTTTCTTAACAGGGCTATTCTTCAAGCTTAAAAAACAAAAAACAAACTACAAACTTCCTGTCATTTTATCAATCTATTCAAGACTTACAGTACATCCATGAGCAGATCACCATGCTCAACTGTACATTGGACTATTATGTGATGCTTATTTGTGTGTGGCTTAAAAGATAATAATAATGGTTTATATTAATTTTAAATATGTTAAAGCTGAGTATATGAGAAGATCAAAGCATTAGAAGTTTTACTTAAACATTTTTTGAACACTTTGCTGCAACACAAATCTACACAGGAAACAACTCAATATACCAATGGCCTCATCATTTTCAAAGTAGTTACTGTCTTAGCCCAGCCCTGGCAATGACACTCATGACTGTGACATCTTCCCTATTCTGTGTTCTGGAGCAAAGCATTTTTTCTTTTCCCCATGTCCTTTGTACATGTCTGTACAAATGTGCATTTACTTGCCTAAATACATTTAAAAATCTCTCGTGGATGGTTTGCAATTGAACATCCTATCCTATTTATTCCTTGCTGTCACAAAAATTAATTTATCATTGATTCAATCTGTAAAAGACTCTTTGGGGATTTCTGAAAATAACCCCCCTTCTTTTGTCTGAATATTACATTCCAAGTTGTAGTAATTGAAAGAATAGTCCCTGCCTGTTGCATTCTATCATAAAAGTATTAATTTATTTGAAAAATACATGCCCAACAATTTTCTGGAATATGTGTCATCTTGCATACAACAAATCATAAGAGGAAACTATTTTTAACTCATGCAGTGAGTTTTGGTAATCAGAAGGTACTTCCCCTGTGTATGATTTTATTGTCACGATTTTATGGTAAGCATATCAGTCCTCTGAATTTACATAGAAAATATAATTTCTGAGATTCTCATAATGTCTTGTATAGATGAACATAACATAGGGAATCATTCCTCAGTAAGCAGCACATTCTGTGTTATTTTCGAATTAATGTTTATTGCTACACTTACGCTTTACATGATACTTTGTATCTATCTGGACAATATTTTTAATGTTATTTCCTTCTTCTCTAAATAAAATAAGGTCCTTATTTAATTTATTCTGCTGAAGAAATGAAGGTCAATGTACAGCTCCATTAATTATACCTAAAACTTCTGTTTAGTGAAAACTAAATTTTAAATACATAGTTCAAAACCTAACTAGACAAACCCTTAATTTACAGTGTTCCTGGAACATTTTATATTCCTGGAATACATTTACATTCTGTGTTCCTGGAATATTTTAATCTCTGTATGCACCCAAGTCTTACAATGCACTTTGATTTGCCCTAGACTGGGAAGAATAAGGTGCCTTCCTAAATTTCTCCAGAACACAAAAACAGGTGTGAAATCAGCAAATCCATGCTCTCTATGTCCAAAGGGATAGTTTATGTCCCAAGAGAAAAGGAAAAATCTCCTTCAGAATCCTGACCAGATACCATCTCCTAGAGAACTAAGAGCAGCCAGCACGATGCTGCAGTAAAGTCATGGTGACGTCAGTGGTTCTGGGACATTCCTCAACATGTTCATTATCACAAAATCAGTGAAAATAGGCAACTTACATAAAACGTTTTCACTCTGGGTTGGTTTTTTTGGGTTTTTTTTGTAATCCTGCTGCTACTGGAGACACGGTGTATTTTTAATTCCATGAATGGGCCACTAAACTTGTTAACCAAACAGACTACATTTAAAATAAAAATTTTAAGCTGAAAATGGTCATGTAATTTAGAATTACTGGATCTTGAGGGTTTTTGAAAAATATGGAAAAACCAGGAATTACAGCTTCTTGAAAACTGTAATTAAGATTCCAATGCATAATATGTTAAAGAGTTCACTTGTTAGCTTTGTCCAGGACTTCCTTCAGTGTTTTGCAGTTGTGGCTGCTGTTTTTCATAGCCTGTTTTATTTTTCTAGTTGCTGTGAATTTGCTGGTGGATTTCTTAGTTCCTTAGCTCCTTATCCTCGTTCTCAACCCACTCAACCATATTATTTTTAAAAGTTTGGATTCTTGAAATTTGATTTGTATAGACATAACTTCTTGTAGTTATTATATCCGATGTTTCATATTCAAGAAAAGAAGATGTAGCAGGGTGGCTGATAGTATTCTATATTGCTGTTATTAACATAATTTTCATGATTTCTAAATTGTCAAAGATATGGAGACTGGCTCCATTATCAGAATTACATCTTCATTTTCCACATTTTCACAAGTAGCATAATCATCTACGTTAGATATTAACTGCTAAAATCTGATTTTATATTTGAGTTGTCTCCTTGGTTTGGATACTAACCATATACATTTTACCTGTAATGAAACATGGTACTCTGAACATCTGTGATTTACATACTGTTCCAATATTCTGCTTTATCATTCAATATGATGTCATAGTTTCATATTTGGAAGTGTGGAAACTATCTGTGATAATATTTTTTTCTTCAAAACATGACAGACGGGTACATTTTTTCTGTCCAGATTTCTATGATAGCTCACAACTTCCAGGACTTCATCTCTCATGTTATTCCATACCAGTATGAGGTACACTGTAACTTCATAAATTATCTGCCAGAGTTGCATATATATATATATATATATATATACACATTTCAGAGACAAAGATTGAAGGCAAGATTTAACTTTTAGGATGTTCCTGTCTCATCATGATACATGCAGCAATGATGTCAGCAATCACATCAGCCACTGTCTTGCTTTCTTATACTTACGCAGCAAGGCCACACAAGACCACAGCTGAGATATTAATAGCGTGGTGTAATTTCTAAGCAACAGACAACTGCTATGAATGCTTCTTCCTGCAGTGCCCTTGTAGAGTTACAGAAATCCTATGCACTGAAATCTTCACACACCTTCCATCCAACACCAGTGGAAGTGAGGATGAGAATATGAGTTTAATAGCTAATCTGAGATATTCTGCCACTATAGCTGAATGTGCCACTGGTATACTCAGAGATTTTCCAAATCATTTTTCATATTCTGTCACCTAGTTGTTAGGAATTTCTGTGTGCAATTGTAAAATTGTCATCTTATCAATAGATTCTTACATACTGCAATGAAGTTACACACTAACAGACAATCCACATTTGATGAAACAGAAACAGATGTGTCCTTTGATAAAGCCAGAAAAAAAGCAGCAAATCTCTTACACCTGTTAATACTTTAGAAAATATTTAGAGATGAAAATGGAAAAAACCTGAAGAAGTATAGCCAGACTTAAAGGTCTCTGTCATTACTGCAACATGTAGGAGCAAGTACTGTGACTTACAACTGCTCACAGTAGTTCACAATATCTCTCTTGCTATACAACTATTGCCTGGTATTTCTTAAATTAAAGTGGCTTCTAACCTGACCCAGAATAAACTGACATGTTGTTTGTAGCTCACCATTCACAGAATCACAGAATGTTAGGGGTTGGAAGGGACCTTGAAAGATCATCCACATCAAAGTCTACAATTTTTTTTTGTAGATTTGTTACGAACACTTAGAAATACAACTACTATGCTTGTTTGACTCCCCAAGGAAGTCTGCTTATGTCATCAGATTGTTCTACAGTGACAAGCATTGTAGGGTCAGATGGAAATGTTATCCTGCTTGACATTTTCTCATTTCTGAAAGATGAGAAGTTAGACAAATATTCAAGATTGTTCTCTCTTCTATGCAGCAGTTCCCATTAATGAACTCAGAAATGTGATTGTAATAATTTGGACATATTTTAATAAGGTAAAAAGCTATTCAGTTGTCTAGAACTGGAGTTTCTAAACTAGTTGAGAGTTTCTGTCTGAAAAGAACTGCAAATCTAAAGCACACATACAGACAGACAAAATTATGAGCAGGTTTGAAGAGTGACTGGAGGGCTGCTCAAACTTAGGTTGGGGGTTAATTCATGTTAAGTTAAATACTGAACTGAAAAATATAAAGGCAACCCAAGGTGGAAAAGTCTAAAAGTTTTTCTATTTTGACAGCATGCTATCAAGAGATGCCATCTAAAACTGACGTTGGCAATGACAAATTATATTTAAAAAGTCAAGCATATTTTCTTATTCATCTTCTAATGGAGTTTAACACTAACAGAGGATGAAAATTCAGGCTGAACATGATCCTTATAACAATCATCTTGCTATTCAAGCACAGAAATCTGGAGTAACTGTAACAACAACAATCACTTACCATTGTTTCCATTCACATTTACTGGTGTATACTGACTCATTCCCATTTTGGCATGTGCTTGTCTACTTCATTCTAGTTACAAGAATGTTATTCCTAACTTCACCTATTAGTGAATGACACAGTATCAGTCTAAGGAATACAAACAGTTCAGGGCAGGAGAGATTTTTAAAGGACTCAGTACATAATTAATTAAGTTTTTAGTTATTCAATAATTAGAAGAGGTGTAAAAAAAAAAAAAATTAAGTGGCTTATTTCATTCTTCGAGTTAGAACAGAACTAATTCTGTTCAGTGATTTTACTTCTCATCTCCGTCTCTTCCAACTAACTGCACTTTCTTAAGTTAACAGCATATTTTTGCAGATAGTGTCTAAACACGTGCTATTTAGAGTTACTAGCAAGGACTGGTGTGCAGACTGAGGTCACTGCTAGACCTTGAGTGCCATGGTAGGGGTGCAGAAAGCAAAAGGCCACACCGGTGGGGAGAAGCAGACAGGACAGGTGACCCTAAACTGATCAACGAGGTATTGCACATATCCCACGTATTTCATGTTCAGTATACAACTGAGGGATCACGATCGGCAGTCCCTCTTCTTCAATGGCTGGTGTCTGAGGACTCTGTCCATTCTGCCTTCAATCGCAGTCCATGTGTTCCTGAATCCAGTTCCAGAAACCAGTTCCCATCTGCTACTGAGTCCAGTATGGGACTTCCCCAGTTCCTATTCCACAATATCAGTGGTGAAGGTGATGTAATTGCTATTGGGGGATTAGGTTCTATATTGGTTTTGTATACATTTGTATATATACCCTTTTATTATTATTGTTTTCATTAAAGGTGTTTTAGTATTCTTTCCCCATCGATAAGTTTCTTTATCTCTTATTCCCCCTTGCTAAGAAAATGGGTTATCAGAGACCATCTGTCATTCATCTAGTGCTTGTCCTTGCCCTAAACCTTGACAGCTTCCAACAAAACTATAAAAGAATATGTTATACTTAAAATCTTTATGCAGGTGACCAGATGGTAAAATCTAGCAGAAAAATAAAATTTGGATAACTGCTACCTAAAACATTTTCTTCCAAAGAGAGTACACTCATTTTGTCTGCTTGTGCATTTTTTTATCTAAACATTTTACAAGTTAGAGGTTTTGTACATCAGTATCCCAGCTTTGCTTTAGGATGTTTTTCCTTATGCTGTCATTTCTTGCTTTCCACTTAGATTCTTTCTCTCTGTCCTCAAACCTCATGAGTCACTAGCCCTCTATGTGTGTAGGCCCATAACATAGCTTAGAGAATAAGCTCCCCTCCAATGCTCCTCAGTCTTGTAGTGGATGAATTGCAAACTTCATGTCCACCAGTTGTTTCTTGTGTTTTAGGAAAAGGAAAAGGAAAAGGAAAAAGGCAAAAATGAGTAAGCTATTTTTGTGTAATATTTTTGTCACTTGTACCCAGAAGCAAAAGTGACAAGCCTTCTACACTAGAAGTGGGATTGCTTCTACAGTTTTGAAGCTGGAAATATCTGCACTTTGCAGATAAACCAATGTGGAATTTAAAACCAGAAGTTACAATAAATCAAATAATAATAATAATAAAAAGAGTACAAAAGTGATTACAAGCACTGGAGTAAAAAAATATCCTATTTACAAGAGCTGCAGTAAAAACATGTTACTCAGTCTATTTCGAATGTAGATTGCTAGCTTGCTGAAACACTGAAGAAGAGGCAATGATTGCTGATAAATGGTTACCAATATGATAGTTTACAAGGTATCTGAGGAACTGCAGATTCCTCAAGGAATTGCACAAAAGCTGTAAATGTCTGATGATATATTTGGTGAACATTACAAATTGAACAACACCTTGCCTTTGGTAAAATTAGAGCTATCAAATAATTAAGATCATGATTACAGATCTAAGTTAATCAGGACACAGAATTGAAATTGATCCAGGAATGACCTTTTCCTGTATCAATTAACCATGCAGTCACGTGATAACATTGTTAGTTAATTTACTAAATAAAAGTATCATTTATGATCTGGCAATAGAAATTTTTCCTCTCATTAATACTTAGTATAAAAGAAGTTTAGTTCACAATTAGAAATTTACTCAAGGTCATTTTTACTGAATTACAAATAATATTCAATCACTTGGTGCAAAATCTATTGTTTACAGGACCATTTTTATACATAACTGAAATACACTGTGGAAGTTACTAGTTAAGTATACTAGCAACAATAATGAGAAGTGCAAAATACTTTCACAAATTGCTTTTGATAATGAAGTAGAAATAGGAAAACAAATTTGCACCACAACTTTCTCAGTGCAATATGAAGGAAATGCAAATCAGCTAGGCAGACTAACTTCTCTTTGAAGAAAAACCTCTCGATTCATGCATTGTGAGAAAGTTATAAACGTTTACACAGCACATTAAGATTGAAGCTGATGCAATAATTATTCACAGAGTGAACATCACATGGACTTCATTCTCCATTCCACCGTGCCTATCTTCACCGAAGCCAACACAACTTTCCTGTCTGACTACCATGCCTTTGGGAAGCTTACTTTCTCATCTTTACTACAAGCCTTCCTATCCAGCCAGAATCGATCTGGGGTTTGTTGCTGTTGTTTTTTGAAGAAAAACGCAAGCCAAGAAAAAAAATGGTAGAAGAGCACTGGGCAGATTTAATGACAGAATGTTGGGGGTGATGGGGATAAAGTGAAATAGCTTTGTGCGGTTGCAGCAGCTGTAACAGTGTGGGCTACAAGCCTTGTGCACCATCGCTGCGGGTACTGATTGGTGCCTCGCATTCCCCTCACGGTCTCCCTCCCTCCCTTCAATCTCCAGGCTCACCCCTGCCAGGTCTCCATCCCTCAGCTCTCAGCTGCCGCCCAACCTCCAGCACGCAGGTGTCCCCGCTGCGGCCACCGCGCCGCCACCCTGCTCCTGACCGACGCCTCTTCCTTCCCCGGGCCCACACCACTCACACCCACTCACCCCCTTCTTTTGGAAAACCTCCATGTTCTCCAAGGAAGAGCCTGCTCCCCACCTCCAGGCCACCCTGGAGGTCACCTGCTCGCCTGTGTCCTGCTACCCTGCCAACGGGAGGCCACTAAGAACGGGCCACGGGCGGCGGCGCTGCCCAGCCCATGGCACCCCATGTGTGCGGCACACGGTACCCGGCGACTCGGTGACCGGCAAGCATCCGGGTGGGAGATGGCAGAAGATGGAGCCGCCGCGGTGCCGGAGAGCGACCGCAGAGCTTTTGGCTGGGCCGAGGGACCTCTCTCCCTCCCCCCTGCCGCCTCTGCCTCCTCCCCGCCCGCCTCCGGCGAAGAAGATACTGCTGCAGGCTGGGGGCGCTCCTCCCTGCGTCAGGAGGTGCGGCTCCCCGCGCCCGGCACAGCCCTCCCCCTTCCTCTCCCCCCGCCGCTTTTATGTCTGTCTTTAAACGCCGTCGCAGCGAGGGCTGGGCACATGTGCCTGCTGCCGCTGCCTGCTCGCTGCTGAGCCCCGCTTGCCACCCCGCGGGAGCACCCGGCCCCTCCTTTTCCGCATCTGTCGCCCAGCGAGCCCCGCGGGCAGAGGTAAGGCACGGCGCCCGCCGTCCACTGCGCCGAGCGGTGGCTACGGAGGGCCGCCGAGACACTCGCATTCCTAGCCCTGCCGTGCGGCCGGGGCCGCGTGGGGAGCATGGCCGGCCCGCCGCCTCCTTCGGGCGGGAAGGGGAAGGATGTACCGGGGGATCCCTTTCCGCTCGGTGTCCGCTTCCCCGCGGGGCGCAGGGGGATTTCCTCCAGACCCCCAACCCCGGGGAGGCTGCCTTCACCCCGGCGCCAGCCTCTCGCTGGCAGGGAGGGATCCGGCCCCCGTCTAGAGACAATAGCGAAGGCTCTCTTGGAAGCCGCCCGTGTGTTTTAACCCGGCAGTCGGTTAAGGGGATGAACGTGACTTTTTATTATTGTTGTTATTATTATTACTTGGGCCGGGAGGGACGCGGGGAATTTACATCCTTTTCCTACACGAGTGATAGAATTTTCATTCGTCTCCCGCGTGTTGCGTAGAACACCTTAAATGTGCGTATAGCGCGTGTCTCGGAGCAGCGCGGGCTGCCTCCATCGCGGGAGCAGCGTGTTGGTGCGCCGCTCTGCGCGGGTGGCTCCGGGCTCGCAAGGAGCAGGACTGGCGAGCCTCGCCGTTCCGGCAGATGAAGGAGGGAGCGGGAATATCGCCAGTCACGCTGGGAGCGGCTCGGGGGCGCCCGTCCCCGCCCGGTGCTAGCGGCAGCGTGCGAGGCAGAGCAACGTGTCGCTGCAGGGCGAGGGCTGCGGTCGCTGTGCCGAGGGCCGGGTGTAGGCGCAGGAGGTGGGTGGGGAGGACCCGCTGCTGCCCCAGCCCCGCATTGTTGCTGCGGAGCGTGGGCGTCGCCCGGCGGGGGCCGGCTCAGGTTCCTCCCACCGCCGCTGCCACCCGCATCCCTCGCTCCGCGCTGGCTGGAGTCGCCCCGGCGGGCTGGGGACTGCTGCACCCTGGCGTCAGCCATGTTTGGGTGGGTATGGTAATGAGGACCTTTCCTCAACCTTTGTGCGCCTTGGATTTATTTGTTGTTCAGGGTTTTAATGGTTGCAGTCCTATGTGTACTGTGGCGTATCCACAGGGTAGATTCATACATACAGTTTTCTCCCAGTGATTCTTTTTTTCTCTTCATTTTTTTTCATCAGTTCTTATTTCTCATGCCTGCATTGGCTGGTTTTGTTCCAGTTTTGCTAGCATTACAGTGAACTGGAATTTCTATGCAAGGCATTGCTTTTGTTGTGGAAGTAAACCAGATGATTGAAATATGGTTGTACTGTCACACAGACATGCCACATGAGAGGTTGCAATGAGATTTGTTACACTTAAGTAAATTGCACTTAGTTTTATTTGTAAAAGATGTAGTCAAGACCTCATCCCTATCAGCCATTTTATTTTCTGTGCTGTTTATTATTGCTACATAAAAAGCTCACGGCTGTATTATAGATTTCTAAGAGAAGCCTAATTATTTTTAAATACTATGTTAATATCAGTATGTCACTGATGTACTATATGACAGGGATCCAAATCTCTTTTTCCCCCGCCAAACTAAAATACAATGAAGTAAAGATTGTGTTCTCTGATGTCATGTAAGTGTGCACTGGATCTGTTATGCAGACAGTTTACTCAATTTGATTTAAAAATGATGACAACTTTTCTTTTTTTTTTTTTTGTCCATTTAGTAGTGGATTTCCCATTATCAACATTTTATTAAAAAGGAAACTTTAAAAAATACTTAGGAAAGATTGCTTAATTTGGTCTTGGCTAATATACAAGATTTTGGTTTACATGTAGACCATATAAAGGTAACGATAGAACTACAGCCTGCATTTGGTGCATATCAAACACTCCGTTTGGGCTCAGCTCTGCACTTCAGATTCAAGAACAAAAAATCTCATTGGTTTTAAACTGTACATGAAAAACAAAACCATTTCATAGTTGTTCAGATGTGCCACCAATAATAAAACTGAGTAAGTGAAGCTGCTAAGACAACTTGAAACTAGTTTGCAGCATAATCTGATTCCTGTTGACCTTTAGTGTCTTGTCATTCTTACAGGTTTTTTTTTTCTTGCAGGCCAGCAAGCAAAAAAGTAGTAGTGCAGATGAGAACCATGTAGATTGAAAACTTCTGTCAGCTCTTTTCTCTGCTGTATACTGTGAAAGCCTGTATGCACAAAACTTTTAAAATGCTGAATTTATTAGAAAAGGAAAAAAAACAATCACAGGTCATTTAGAAACATAGTTTACTAATTACAGCTATTCCTTTTGGTATAAATTGCATTGTTAAGATATATTGGAGTAGTTGTTGCTCAAGTGAAATGGAAGTACATCACTTGGGAAGTATTTGTAGTAGGAATCTTTGGGACGACAGGTTTGTTTGTGAAATTCTCTAGTGTATGACCAGGAGTGTCCACAACATTAAGGACACATTCACCTGTATCCCCAACTACTTTCCATTGTGCTGACTCATATCAAGGAATAATGTTCTTACTCAAAAGACAAAATATCTGTTGATTTTGGCACAACATTTTTGCATCCTTTGCTTATACAAGTTTATAGTTGGCATAGCAAGGATTGCAAAAAATTATAATGCCAGTAGTAGCTTTTCCATGTGACTTTAAAGATCCCTGAATTCTTAGTGGATTGAAGAATAACTTTGACATATCAACAGGTGGCATCTCCAAATTTAAGCAGCTCCCTTCCTCCCTGAAATTAGATTCAAAGTAACATTGCCATTACTCAGGTAATGTTCTTGAATAATTTAGCGAAAAAGGTATTATCGACAAAATGATAACTGAGTACTATTCTACTGAAGAGCTGGGTTCACAAAAGCTGACAAGCTCATACCAAATATCATGCAAGAGCAATGGTAATTGCTAGAACAATTACTTCAGGCAATGGCAAGAACTGTGCTGAGCTTCCCAGAAACCTACACTGTAATAGAGCTCTTCATTTTTATCCTTCACTTTTAAGACTAGGGGTTTGTTATTTTCATTATTTACTGTACGGGAGAAAGGAAAGAAAAAGGTTGTGTAACACTGTGTACGGCAGTGCCCTGAACCTAATTTATGGTTCCAGTAATCTGTTCCCCACTTTGAGAAAACAGTTTTTTGCTGCAGGCAAATGGTAGTATATTTGCATTTCAAGTGTCAGAATTATGTACCGCAGTGCTAATGATTGAGCACACACTTCTTAAGCCAAAATGGAGAAGGGATGGGAAACTGGAATAAGACATTTACAGTGTTGGATTTTCTATAGTGGAATTGGCATTAGTAATTTTCTTTTTAAAGACATAGGGATTTACTGTAGCATGACTTGAAAATATGATTTATATAATGGAATTAAATAATCAGATTTGAGGAGAAGCAAGATATCAGCTAACTATCTATGAAGATTTCAGCTTCTTTGCTGATGTATAAAAAGCAAAGAAGTAATCATACAAATTCTTCACAAGGAGAACTTGATTTGCATACGAACACATTCCAAAGCACAGAGGGCAGAAATTTTAGGTCTCCAAGGCACCTATATATCTGGTGATGTCTAAATTTCAGTACTTGATTTTGCAACTTAAATAACTACAATACTTAAATGAACTACTTATTATACTTTCATATCCTTTCACTTCTCAGAAATGCAACAAGATTTTATAATGTAGTTGTGATCCTTTTGTGGCTTATATAGTGAACTTGGAAAATGGAGGTTTTGTTTCAGGTTGCCAGCAGTTACACCTTTTGATCTTGACCAGTCAAGGGTGGAGTATTGTCAGAATTGCTGAGGTTACTTCACTCAGCCGTAGGAGTGGTAACTACTGAATTTGTTCCTTCAATAAAGTACGTATACGAAAAGGCTGCAGAGTAAATGATATGTTTTCTCCATCTCGATGGGAAATTGCAGTTAGCACATCATGTAAATCTGTGAAGTATTTAAGTGAAGTTGATTTGTGAGAAGAAAATACTGAGAAATCTGTGAAAGCAGGTGAAAAACTACAGTAAGTCCAGTAGAGTATTTAGAGATTATATGGAATGAAAAGAAAAGAGCTCTAGGTTGTAACATTCCATCTTTTAGATATTTCTGTTGGGTCAGTGATGTGAAAGAAATACACAAGCTGTTAAGATCAAATGTATTGACAGTGAACAATTTTGAGAAAGAAATCTTACTATTTTTGACAAACCATTGTGTTTGTCTTGTAACATTAGGAAGTATTTTCCTGTAACTGAAATGTAAGGAGACTGATCTGGGAGAGAACTTGTCCCCATTTGAGACTGTGAAGGGTCTTGGTGTAAGATAAAGCCAGGAAGAACATTTTGCAGGAACTGAGAGCAAATTTCCCAGCAATACGAAACATATGCAGTGTCACTGAAGTCTGTATAACTACCCATATTTGCAGCAGGTGTGGATTTAGACTTACATCTTTATATAATTTTTCTATAGTCTAAATTATTTAATTCTATAGAGACACCAGAATCAAAAACATTCACTTTTTCTAATGCTTTCCAGTCTTCCTTAGCCCAAGGAGTTCTTAATTTTTGCAGTGTAGTGTAGTATGTGTAACATGCATTAGCATGTCTCAGATAACATCACTGAAGAATGCAGAGAAATGTAAGTTTCATTGTATAGAATATAATTATCTTCAATTATGATTGAGTTAAGTACCTGTTGAACCTATATCTGTTACTGACAGGCTGTGTTAAACTAACAAGGGCAAAATGCTTGATGATGTAGTTCCTGCTGAAGAGCAGTAGATAGATAAAAACGGGCTTGCCAAGGCAAAAAGGCTATGGTGCATATTCCTGTTTCCATCAAAGAACACAATGCTGCATTGCAGCAGGAATTCAGTCTGTGCATTGAGTACTGTAACACAGTGTAACTTACTGAAATAATTATCTGTACACAGATTCCCTCAGCAGTAGCCATTCTTCACAGTCACAATACTCCCACGAAACCTGGTTTCATCCTGCAGTCTTCTTTCTCTTTTCTTTCTCTCTTCTCACTCATATATTATGGTCATTAGCTATTTTCCCAATCCTGTCTGCACCAGTGGCCTGATTCCTTTTTGCTGACTCAGAACAGACCTTTGCTCCCAAGACTGTTTTTCCTTTTTTCTATATTGGTTGTTCCCATCATGCTTCCTTCTGCCTGGCTTGTAGACTCATATTTGAGATGCATTTTATAGGTTTCTTTCAAGGTGTAAAACCTCACCTTCTTCACTTTTGCATGTATTTCTCATCCACTGATTTCATATTGACTGCAACCTTTGTCATGAGTATCAGCCAAGGTCTTTTATGAACATCTGCCATGATGAGAATCCTGACTTTGAGTGCTGTGTCCTCTGTTGGATCATACTAGTTTCTTCACTAGGAGTCAAGGTGGAGATTTTGTAAACATGAGCGCAAGATGTATG
Organism: Todiramphus chloris collaris; assembly: GCA_025345505.1. NCBI lineage: Eukaryota > Metazoa > Chordata > Aves > Coraciiformes > Alcedinidae > Todiramphus > Todiramphus chloris. The sequence goes on along the minus strand of JANVCC010000010.1, from coordinate 44,077,789 downwards.
TTTGTGGGACTGCGCTGTCACAATCTACCTTCAAAGCAGAGATTATAGTAATGTGAACTGCCTGCAGCTTTATATTGCATTTTGCTAACTCCACAGCAGCATGCTGGTATGTTAGCTGCTTCATCAGAGAAAAATGCAGAGCTCTGAAGAGCAGAATGTTAATCTTTTCTCCCTTTAATGGCAAGCATTGAACTTAAAAAGGTATCCATTCCCTCCTTTTTCTATTTTTGGTGATGTTACAGGAGCCTTATAGAAATTATTTTCTGTCTGGACTTTCTTGACAGTTTTTACGAACACACTATTTTAATTCTGCCCTCCCATCTTCTTGCATTCTAACTCACATTGAAGATTGAAACGGGTTTTGATCAAAGAAGATTCAAGGATTATTTGTAATGCATTAAAATTTGAATGTAGTTATTTTTGCCAAATTGGCATTTTTTTCATCAGATGTAAAGCTAAGGTAATAAAAGAAGTAAAGTGCACTGTGTCAGAAAAGAATGGAGGGCTTATTGGGCTTTCCCTTTCAGAGAGGAGTGCTGGTTTTGAAAAGGAACACAGTGTAGTTTTATTTTTTTGTCAGAAAAGCATTGCTAAAAGTTCTTTAATACTTAATCAGTTGTTGCAATATTATTGTGTGATGTTTTAAACATGAAATTGCTTTACAAATGGCTTTTAATAGAGACTTGTGCTGTAATTGGAAGAACATGGGGCAGTTGTACTCATTATACTTTCAAATTTGTAAGCAAGTAAGTTTTTTTTTTTTTGTTTTTTTTTGGTGCCTGTTTTTCTGTACATGTTGTGAAACTCTCCAGGCTCATAACTTTTAATTGTTCACTGGCTAGAAGTATAATGTTTGTCTAGTACGCATCTGTATATTGGCATGCAGATCTATCTAATAAAGATGCATCGAAGGGAGCCTGACGTAATATTCCTGACCAGTGTAACGGTGAAGCAGAGCAGGCAGTGTTGGGCAGAACTAGTAAGACTCCTGTACTAGGCATTACATATAAGAAAGATTGGGAGAAAAGGGCATGCAGCAAAATTTTTTCAAAGTGTCTTTTTGTAGCTTTGACTAATGAAGTTCCTTTGAGTCTTAGTGCAAATGCTTGCAGTTCGGTCAGGGGAGGTTTTATGGGTCTTATCTCCCTGTGCCAGCATTTCTGAATGTGGGCCTGAAGCTGACATAAAAGTTCTATAGCAAGTCCACATCTCCCAGGGAGCTAATTTGGGTCTGAATTCCCTGTCACAAGGGATTACTATTGCTTAATCTGCTAATAATGTGGCAGTCTAATCAGGTTACTTTACTTCTGCATGCTGATGCATTAAGGCTTGATTATTCTTCTGTAGAAGAAAATAACAAAATTCCCACTGTGTTCTGAGAAAGCAAGTTTGGGTCTGCAGTTTGCTTGATGTGCCAAAGATGACTCACTGTTTTATCTTCCAGTATGAGAAAGAGATATAGAGATTTTAGCATATCAAGGACAGTGCTAGTAACACACCATAAAAATGTCTGATAATCATAAATATGATGACTAGAGAGCTGGAGCACCTCTCCTACGAAGACAGGCTGAGACAGTTGAAGTTGTTCAGCCTGGAGAAGAGAATGCTCCAGGGAGACTTTATAGTGGCCTTCCAGTGCTTAAAGGGGGCCTACAGGAAAGATGGGGAGGGACTTTTTACCAGGGAGTGTAGTGATTGGATGAGGGATAATAGTTTCAAACTGAAAGAGGGTAAATTTATATTAGATATAAGGAAAAAAATTCTTTACTCGAGGATGATGAGACAACAGAACGGGTTGTCCAGAGAAGTTGTGGATACCTGTTCCCTGGAAGTGTTCAAGGCTGGGTTGGGTGGGGCCCTGAGCAACCTGTTCTAGCAGAAGGTGTCCATGTCCATAGCAGAGGGCTTGAAACTAGATAATCTTTAAGGTGCCTTTCCACTGAAATAATTCTGTGATTCTATGAAAAATGTGATTTGTTTGGTTTAGTAAATTGTTTCCAAAAGTTTGATTATGATAAGTCAAATTATAGATTAATGTTAATTCAGTGACAGAATAATTTTCTGAATGTTCTAAATGAATCACGTACTGTTCAGCAATCTTCATTCTGTTTAATTCCTTCAAACAGTACATATGCCTGTCAGGTTGGTTTAAGATTAATTTCAGTGGTGTTGTTGTTGTTTTGTTTTGGTTTGGTTTTTTTAGGGGCTTTTACATATAAAGGGGATACTTGTCCATTTCAGTTGTGGAAAAGTCTAGAGAAATGTGTTACCAGTAAATGTGATAATAAAAAATTCCCTTTAGTGGTTTTATGTGATACATGACATCATTTGAGTTATGAAAAAGATGAGTGAAACTTCCTGGAAACCAAAATGAAATAAATTCATCAAATGCCATTATCTAGATCTCAGATAGAAAAAAGACCAACACACAACACCCAAACAAACAGCTTTAATAAGTTATACTTTAGACATTTACTTTTAATCCAAGGTGCTGGTAATAGTGTAGTATCATAATATTTTAAAATAGATGACAAAATTTAGGACTTGGAGTTGAAAATGATTCCAGTGATGGCTGAGTCTACAATAGTCTTTAGTAAATATGGTGGTTTGTTATGTAGATGGTTTTTTTTTGTAATGATACTTAAGAGAAACAGTCCTATCACGTAATGCTGTATTACTGCATAAGGTTGTATAGGAGGTAGTTAGTAGTGGAACTAACTGAAAGAGCAGTTTAACAGAATTCAGCATGGTATTTCCTAATTACTATTTGATGCTGATGAAGAACTTGAGCTCAGTATTGGAATAGCTCTAAATGATGTGGGAACCTAAAATAGCCTTTTATAGGTCAAAGTGATGAAGTTCAATACTGTAATAGTAATTAAAAAGGAGGTTGTTCAGTGATTTTTTTTTTTTTTTTGTTAAGTCGAACTGTGCTAGTGAGTAACCTTTACTAGCTATCTCCTGATTCAATCTTCACTCTTGAGAATTTGTATCTAGACCTAGCTTGGTCTGAGTAGTTTGGTATCTGCCTTCTATGTGGGTTTGATTTGGATCAAAGAGTGAGGCTTCTGTGCACATCTTGGAATGTGTTCTGGGAGTGCTGAGCATGTATCAGCACCTCCTTGCACAAACCACCTGGAACCATGTGTTGAGCAGTTGCACCTGATGGTAGTGTTTGGTGAGGTAGAACTTCTCATTTGATTGGGTACTGACACCTTTAGTACGGAGGACTAGTTTCTAAGTCTGACAGTTGGCAACAACCTGTGGGTTTGTGATGTATCCTGAAGGACTATCCTGCATCCTTGATTCCATTTGGAAAATGATATATGTCCAATTAAAAAAACCCAATATTGTTAGAACCAAGCACCAATCTGCTGAGCATTCCTTTCACATTTTCTCAAGACCTGCAAGTCTATACAGTGATAGTGCTATGGATAACATCCTTCTGAATGGAAGAAGGTTAATGAAAGGGAAATTAATATGATATTGTGCAATGAATAAAAGTATCAATTCCAGTTTATTGTGAAGTGTAGTAATGCAGTGTTTAATGCATGACAGGACAGAATGATGCAATTTCTGTTGGAATTGACTCATCTGTGAGAGCTCCAGATAAATCACATTGCTGCCCTGCAAGTTACTCTATCTAAAATAATCAATATAGATATGACCTTTTAAAACATTTTGATAAATACTGAGAGATGGCTTGTGCCTTTTTGACTGAAAATATGTTTTGCTTATTACAATTAGAGAAGGATTTTGGACAAATACTGATTTAGTTTCACTTGTGCAGCTGTTCTATTAAATGCAGAGATGAAATGTTTCTATTTTAACATACTCCCTGAACTTATTACATATTACTGGAACTGAGAAGCTGCTCTAATTTTCACCTGTGTAACAAAAGGAAAAGAAAAGTTTGAAATGCAACTAAAAGTAGTGGTTGAAATACCAGCTGCTCGATCTTATAGTCACAAAGCTCCATTAAGACTGCTCAAATGTTTCAACTTAGTGTATTGATTTTTGCATTCTTGTTCTACCTAGATATCTTAGTCAGAACTAAGAGCTACTGAACTATACATGGACTAGAAGAGGGTGTACTCCTTTGAAGATTTGACAGCCCAAAGGCAAAATGGATAAAAAGAGTCCTGGCATTCATTAGCCCCGATACACAGGATGAAGTACTGGGATTTCTCTATTGCCTTAAGAACAGTTTTTACAGTGTCTGTGTATAGCTCATACACTTCATTTTTTTAAAAGAACTGCTATCAGTCAAAACAAAGCCTGTTACTAGTTCTACCACATGTCCAAAGGAAGGTTTATAGGACCGTGAACCCTTCCAGTGACAGTGATGAGCATGAAGCAGATCACAAGCTCTGCTCACAAGTAGGCCCTACTGTGCTTTTAAAATTTGGGCTGATTGACAGAGCTGGAATTAGTGAGGAGGCAGTAACAGGAGAGAGAGTGAGAAAGCAATGATGGGACTCTAGGGAATGAATGAAAAGAGGTTACAATGGAGTTTATTAGGCAACTGGAGTGAAGTTCAACTTCTAAATCCTTGGGAACTACTAAAAAAGGTACTTGTTCTGTCAGCCACAGGGCTGGCGATAGCACTTGTGGTGATAGAGATTTTAGTTCTGTTATTGTGATGTCTCATCTTGATAAGCTGTGGGCTGGGTTCTAGTGGCTTAATGTCTTTCCTTCTGGTCTGTCACTGAACCAGCCATGAGGTGTTTGATCTCTCAGCTGTTGTGCTAACACAGAATCACAGAATCATTTAGGTTGGAAAAGACCCTTGGGATCATCGTGTTCAACCATTAACCTTACTCTACAAGTTCACCCCTAGACCATATCCCTCAACACCATATCTAAGCAATGCTTAAACGTATCCAGGGATGGTGACTCAACCACCTCCCTGGGCAGCCTATTCCAACAGTCCAGTAATATTTTCCATTTCTTAATTATGTGTGAGTTCATCAAAACATGATACAGCCTTCATCCTATGGACCAGATGTGTCAGCAAGTCCATAAGTAAAAGCTGAAAGGTGTCATGTATTGCGGAGTAACTTCTGATTCTCATCGGTTAGCGGTTCTTTCTTAGGCTCCTTGTGTATTCCCTCTTTAGGGTTTTCATGAAGTTTAACACATAATCTAAATCCCTTTTAAGACTCTTAATTGCACAGATGGCTTTGCACATACTAGTTTTATCCCATGTGATTAGCAAAGAATTTCTTGAAAACCATTACTCCCCAAAATCTGATGGTTACCTTCCATATGGCAGCTGCAAGCAAGTCCATTTTTTTAAACGATTCATTGTGTTAAAGGAAAACACATAGTTAAACGGAGGCATATTTGCACTGGTGCATACACATTTGAGACAGTAGGCTTTTGAAATGAATTTTGTTACAGCTTTTTTAGGTGTTTCAGATATGTTTAATTGTTTTCTATTTCTAAGAAACTATCTAAAGCATCAAAGCTCGTAAGAGATGAGCATCTCACCTTTGAAAATACGATTGTCATTGTATATTCCTTGATGAAGAATACAAGAAAATAAGTCAGCCTTGCTTTTGAAGCACTAGGTGCATCCTATATATACATTTTTTTTTATTGCTGCATGACTTTATGAAATGGTTTGAAAACCTTAATCTACCTTGGTTAAAATATATTTTTAATAAATTCAAGTACAGCTGTTAAGTCAGGAGATACCTGGACCTGTGTAAAGCATTTGACGCTGTTCTGCGTGATATCCTGGTTACTAAATTGGAAAAAAATGGATTTGATGGATGGACCATTCACTGGATAAGAAATTATCTGGGTGGTTGTACTCAGGGAGTTGTGGTCAATGTCCAAATGGAGACCAGGGATGAGTGGCATCCCTCAGGGGTCAGTGCTGGGATCAGTGCTGTTTAATATCTTTGTCAGAAATATGGACAGTGGAATTGAGTGTACAATCTGCACGTTTGTGGATGACACGCTAGAGGGAAAGGATGCCATCCAGAGGGACCTGGATAGGCTTGAGAGGTGGGCCCATGCCAACCTCATGAAGTTCAACAAGGCCAAGTGCAAGGTCCTGCACGGGGGTTGGGGCAGTCCCAAGCACAAATGCAGGCTGGGCAGAGAATGGCTTGAGAGCGGTCTTGAGGTAAGGGCCTTGGGGATGTTGGTTGATAAAAAAACTCCTCATGACCCGGCAATGTACACTTTCACCCCAGAAGGCCAACCGTATGCTGGGCTGCATCAAAAGAAGCATGGCTAGCAGATTGAGGGAGGTGATTCTTCCCCTGTACTCCACTCTTGTGAGACCCCCCACCTGGAGTACTGTGTCCAGTTCTGGGGTCCCCAACACAAGGCGGACATCGAGCTGTTGGAGTGGGTCCAGAGGAGGGCCACGAAGATGATCAGAGGGCTGGAACACCTCTCCTGTGTGGACAGGCTGAGGGAGCTGGGGCTCACCCTGGAGAAGAGAAGGCTCTGGGGAAACCTTACACTGGTGTTTCAGTACCTGAATGGGATCTACAAGAAAGCTGTGGAGGGACCTTTTACGAGGGCTGTAGTGACAAGATGAAGGGTAGGTAATGGCTGTATTCTGGATGAGGGAAGATTTAGACCAGATATTAGGAAGAAATTCTTTACAGTGAGGGTGGTCAGACTGGAACAGCTTACCTAGGTTACCACAAGGTATGGATGCCTCCTCCCTGGATGTGTTCAAGGCCAGGTTGGACAGGGCCTTGAGCAACCTGGTCTAGTGGAAGGTGTCCCCGCCTATGTCAGGGGCTTGGAACTAGATGAGCTTTTAAGTCCCTTCTGACCACAACCATTCTGTGATTATGGTTCTATAAGTAATGGTATTTGGCTCCTAAATTTTACATAAAGTGCATATCCCATTATTCCTGAAATGAGGAATCTTGTTATATTGTCAAAATTTGAGCAATTATCATTATCAGTCTTCAGGAAATAAAATAATAGAAAAAAAAAACTAAGGAAACCCCTCAGCAAGTGAATGAAATCTATTCTTCATAAATTTTTAAGACCAAACAGTGGACTTAATTCCTGAATTTTGGAAGTTGTTTAACATCCCTTTCTTCTTTTTTTTCTCCTCTTGTCAAATCATAGAGATAAGCAGAAATGGGTAAACCAAAGCATATGATTTCCAAATTAAGTTTCTTCTGCATAATAGTATAATGTCCTTTTTTATTTTTTATTTTTTTTTCCCACAGATACTTTCAGTAGAACAAACATTCATCAACAGACGTCCTTAATCTTGATTCTGTGGTATCAAGGACTCATCAGGCACCATCTTCAGTCTCTTTCTTCAATATTTTGACTAAGCAGAGGGAGCGCTTTCTTCAGTGCTTCTCCATCTGTCTCAGCTGATCTTGACTTCCTTACTGTTTTTCTCATATTACAAATGCCTAAGAACAGCAAAGTAGTGAAAAGAGAACTAGATGATGAGGTCATTGAGTCGGTTAAAGACCTTCTCTCTAATGAAGACTCTTCAGATGATGCATTTAAGAAGAGTGAACTTATGGTTGATGATCAGGAAGAAAAAGATGTAGATGTTGAAGAAGGCTCAGACGTAGAAGATGAAAGGCCTGCTTGGAACAGCAAACTCCAATATATTCTGGCACAAGTTGGATTTTCTGTGGGATTGGGGAATGTGTGGCGGTTCCCATATCTGTGTCAGAAAAACGGTGGAGGTAAGTGTTGTGATAGCTAGTCCTAGCTAAATGAGGAAGCTAACCTTTCAAATGTCAAAGTTACAGTTTGAAAGTTACTAAGTTTGGAAGTTTCAGGGATCTCTGCAGTAAAACCTGCTGCAGCATGTCTTTTAATTTCTGCCATATTCTCTTGTTTTAGAGACATATCTGTTTAAGTAGAAGGTTCTTCTAAGATTCCTTTTCTTCACTTTAGGGGAGAAAGTTCTTGATATGACCTTAACTAGTGGTCAAACAAGTGGCTAAAGAGAACACATATTTATGGAGGGGTTGCAATGTTTAGGACCTGGCTACTGTTGTGCTGAGGTGTTCTTTACAGTACTTGGACAATAAATCAAGGCAGTAAATCTACTTCTATTTTAAAGACCAAAGCAGTATTTGGTCTTTAGTATTTGGTGGTAATAAGCTTCACAACTTTACTTTTTAATTGCTTTTATCTCCTAGGCCATTTGATCATGATTTAGTTTCTGCAGGAACAACAAAATACTGTAGGAATGAAAAAGATTGTTTTTACTGTTAATGAATGATTTAAATCATTGCATTAAGCAAATGTATCTGTTTTGTGATCTTACGTAGCTGACTTTTTATTAAATAACAAGTTACCTTTCACTTAGAACAATAACATCTAGCTGTTTGTTAGCTGCCCATGTAATGTCTTGAACAGTGTGAAGTATGAGGCTGAAGACTTTCCTTCCTATATGAAGGATATGTTTTACCCTATGCTATACTGTACCCTCCTATACTATGTTAATGCACATCCTATTGTAGCTAATTACTTAGTTGAATTCAAAACTCACCTGTTTCTTTTTATGATAGAAAAAGTGTGTCTGTACTACAGAATAGAAAATAAAGAGCAATGTTTTATTGATGATTAATTTTAAATGTTTAATGACAAAACTGATGTAATTGAGGAGTATAGAAATGAGCCTAGAGTATAATTGGAGTATAATTCTGTACTTCATTTGTTTTCTCTCAGTTCAAGCAGTAAAAGTGGAGTTTATACTTTCAGATATTTCATCTGCAGGATAAAGTCTAAATTCTTTTATATCTAGTTATTGTAAGCTTTACTTTTTTTTTTTCACCCTGATTTAACTTCCTTTTTTCTTCCTTTATTCTGGAGATAAAGACATTAAAAGGTAGATTCAACAATTTGTGTAGAATCTTAAGTTTTTTTTTTTTTTTCATCTAAATGTAGCTTCTCTGTGGATTGCAATTTCATCCAGACTACTAGACATAGTATAAAATTGCTTACTTATCACACTACTAGTTGAAAAAACAATACATTTGTTAAATAACAATTTTTAAAGGAAACTGGTTCATGGTTAAAGGCATAGCTGTTATGATGTTTATATGCTGCATCATTTCGTCCTGATTTTAAAGTTACTCTGCCAGTAAGCGTAAATTTAAATGTATTAAATTAATAATTTCACATTTTAGAAAAAAACCCAAAACCCAACCTTCAGGGATTATGGCACTTCATTAATCAAACTTGGAAAAAATAAATATGTAGTCATTTCAGGCTGAAATTAAATGTTTTCCCCTGTGCTGTGATTGCAGGAACTTTATAACATAGTCTGTGGAGACATAATGCTTTCTGTACATGGCTGAGACAAGTATTTATTTGGACTTTATTAGTCATTTTGCACCATTTTAGTGAACTGCAGCCTTCAGAACAACAGAGAAGAGCAAGTGATCATTAGAGCTAAAGCTTTCTTGGTTTTCAAGTGAATCATAATAATGTGAGATGGAGAAGATGACAGAAAATACTGAAATGTGTAAAAAACATGTGTGTCTGGTATTATCCAACCCATTCTAATTATCAGTGTCAGAGATGTTATGTAGTCTTTTGCTGAGAAAGCTTTACTATAAATACCTGTTAAAGTCTCTGATTATAAGGTAAGAGCCTTTCTGTGGATTTTCATTAGAACTGTTTCAGTGAAGCTTACGGCTAGATCTCCACCTTCAGTTTTGTCTGAACATTTTTCATTTTCTTCCCTATGTTTAGGAAACTTATTTCTGAGAAGTACCATCAGGTGAGGGGAGTATATTAAAAAGTGGTAAACTAATAAATGTATTTCAAATTGAAACCAAAAAGAAGTAAAAAAAACATACTTACTCATTAGTTTCCTTCATAGATTTCTTGAAACATTGTTTTCCAAAGCCACCAGTAAAAGAGAAGGCAAATCCTAACCATGTGTAGTAATCTTTAATTTTGTCTTTGTTTTAAACTTCTGTGGCAAGAACAGCAAACCCAACAAAATAAACAGAAAAGACACAGTGAAGTTAGCCCAGTGTATGTTATTAGAGGTTTTTCTGGAGAAAAAAATAGTTCTTTACCTTCCTGTTTTCTAGAGTAATTGGGTCTGTTTATGGCTATGGCCTGTGTTGAACCAATACTCCTAACTTCAGAGCTCTGTACAGCTTCAGTGAGGTTTCTGTGATATCATCTTTAAAGGTAACTTCTGTATCACTGCACTGCTTGGACCTCCACAGGTATCTGTCATGGTTTAGGGTCAGGGCAGACCCTTAGATCTATAATAGATGCTTTCTTTTAACCCCCCTCCCTCCCAAAAGGGGAAGAGAAAGGGAATAAGGGAGAGAGACTTATTGATTAGAAAAGAAAACTAGAACAGCTTTAAGGAAAATGAAAATAATAAAAATATCATATATACAAAACCAGTATCGAACCCAAGGGCCCTGATGTCAATTACGTCACCATCATCGCTGATGCTGTGGAGCAGGCACTGGGAAAATCCCAGACTGGGCCTCGCAGCAGACAGCAGCTGTGTTCTGGAGCTGGATTCTGGTACTGGATCCAGGAACACACAGATCTGGATCAAAGGCAGAATGCACAAAGTCCTCCTCGGATGTCAGCCAAGGACTAACCTGGAAGAGGACCCAAACTGAGCTGAGCAGGACCCAGCAGAAGTGAGGCTAAGAGGGGTGAGACCCTCGTGATCCCTCAGCTTTATACCAAATATGATGTATATGGTCTGGAATACCTTGTTGTTCAGTTTGGGGTCATCTGTCCTGTCTGCTCCTTCCTGCACGTGCGGCCTTTTACTTTCTGCACCCCCCAATGTGGTACACAAGATCCAGCAGTGGCCTCGGTCTGCATACCAATCCTTGATAATAACTCTATAAACATCAGGTGTTATCACTCCTAGCAGCAGTCACTCTGCAAAAATACACCATTAACTTCAAAAAGTGCAGTTAATTAGAAGAACTGAGCTGAAAAGTAAAAGTCACTGAACAGAATGAGTTCTATTCTAACTCAAACCAGGACAGTAGCTTTGCAGTCTCTCTTTTTGGGTCTGGTCTGTACCACCAGAAAAACTCCCTTCACCTTATTTCTTGTGATCATGTTGCTTTAATTCATATAAACTCATAAATATTGAGAGCAATGTCTGTTTCTTTTTTTTTTTTTTTTTAGGCTCAACTAAGTTGCAGCTAGAATAGATAACTTTTTGCTGGCTTTCACACTTGTCTCTTTTCCAGAAAAAAAAGTTTGTTATGAGAGAAGCAGCTGTCATGAACTTCGATCCATATTGGGGCTGTAGCTGTATTGCAGGAAGTACTGAGCAAAAAAGAGCCTGAGAGCACTCCAGGGTGCTCATTTTACTGACTTGAGAGAGAGGGCCTCAGAACAGTTTTTAGGATCTGTGAATGAGGAGCCAAAGGTGTTCAGCTAGCTTCACCTCTGTCCTCACTGCAGGTCCTCCTTACCCCTGATAGGCAACGTCCAGACCCCATCTGGCACTTAAGGCACCTCTTCCACTCTTTGCAGCCTAACAGATAAAAAAAAAGATACTTCTTCCTTGATGCCTCACAAAAGTGATTTGTGTTGAATCTGAATATGCTCGTAACTTAGCTTTGAAGGTTTGGGTTTTTATTTATTAATCATTTTGACATTATACAGTTTATTTTTACACCTTTACTATATGAACACAAATATATGTGTTTGTTCAGATAGGTGCAGTTCTATGTAACAATTTCATAACCTATGTTAGCATGTAGTAGGTTTAGAGCTGCTTTAGCTTCCTGTAATTGATAGCTTTAAAAATAAATTGCGTGTTGTAACCAGTCTTCTTGTGAGGCTAATAGTGGCAAACTAGATTTGTATTTTCCTGTTGCTCGTTGCTATCGTCGGGTGAATAGCTTGCACACCTTTAACTCTTTCCAAACAAAGTATTTAAGGTTTATTCTGCTTGGTGGTTGTTTTCTTTTAGGATTAGCAGAAGTAAAATGTTACTTTCACATATTGGAAGTAACAAAAGCAAACTAAGTTAGCAGTTGCTAGACTAAGTTTTATTTGAGTGACTGTTCTTATGAAGACATGTGAACATAGTTACTGAAGAGGTGCTTCTATTGTTGCAGGTGTTACTGGGAGTCTATAAAGTACTGCACACCCAAAGATTTTGTGTTGCATTTTCATGAGCATTAACTTAATTTTCCTCATTTATGTGTTTTTTAAAGGTCAGTCTTTTTAATATCTCCCATGATGTAAAAAGTCAAGAGAAATAGTAAACAATAGTAAACAGATAAAAGCATAGGGAAATCCATAGCAGATTATCTTGCCATTATGTTTGGAAAAAATTGACATGGATAGAGTCACATCATGAGTTTTTACATTTAAGTAGTCTGGATTTTATACTGAAATACCAGCAGATTGATCAGTTAAGTTCTGGGGTCTTATAAAAAGCAGAGCAGTTATTGCTGAGAAAATAACATGAAAACTGTTAGACTGAGCAGTCATTAGAAGATAGAGTCTTGATTGTCTAAGACAAGCATAATGAGAGCAGAGTTCTCCCTTGTATTGCAACACTGAGTATAGATTCGTGAGCTTCATTATTTAGCTTTTGATCAATAATACATGATCAGTCTTTTGAATTCATTGATGAATACAATATTATTTTGTGAGCTCTGATTTAAATTGTATTATTAGACTCAAAATTTAGTTGTACTTTGGTATGCTGAAAATGTAATTTTTATTTTGCAAATGTGATTTTTTACAAAAGCTTATTGACTAAGGGGATTTTATTCTTAATGCACAGTTTTGTAAATAGGCACACCTGAACGTATTTACTGTGAAAGACTAGTGACAGGAAGACTAGCCAATCAGTAGGATAGACTACAAACCTACAGGTAAACTATAAAACCTTTTAACAGTTTTCCTGATAAAAACAACTTGTATTTTGTCATGGTAAATAATTTCACTTGTAGGAGCTTAGTATACTGTAAACCTATAGTGCTTTGTTGCCCACCTGTCATAATGGAAAATTTTAAGGTTTGACATTGAAAATAAGTTGATCTTTGTCTGAATATCAGGAATATCAGCTTCTTGCTAGCTTTCTATTAGTAAGTGTCCAGTAAGCTGTAAGACCTGGGATGTCTCTTCAAGACAGTAGTAAAGCTCATTTTCATTGAAGAAGAATTAAATTGGACATTAGACAATTAAAAGCTAGCACAGCAGCATTTGTAACAAATCTGGAGTTACCGTATTTTTCAGGTTACATCAAAAATGGCTAGGAGAACAAAAGATTTTTTCTGTGGTATCAAGCTGGTTATGGTTATTTCGTCTTGCATTATTGCTTCTAAAATTATTTTCCAACTCTTTAATCACTGTGAATCATGTCATTTTATATTATTTTTTCCCCCTGAGCATTTATAAGAACTTAAATCAAAACCAATGTTAACATTCCACTTCTGTCAATAATTTTGCCAAATGTAGTAGATATCATAATATCAAGAGAGACAATTTACCAGTTTTCCCATTACAGTGCTTGGTTAAATTAAAAAAAGGAAGAAATCAAAGCAGTGCTGTGCACAATATTAATATTCACCAGTTCCCAACATCTTTTGTGTCTTTGGCATTCATTCTAGTGAAGAAGGATGAGAGTTTGGGTTTTCTTTAGAATTTTGGGGTTTTTTTACTTATGAAGTTGAGATGAGTTTGTTAATATGAAAGTGTTTAAGGCCAAAATACAAAAAAAAGTTACCTTTACAGTAGAATAGTTTTGAAAATCTAGAAAAGGGACCTGGGGATCCTGAACTACACAAAATAGTAAGCTGGTAGATGAAGCAGACAGTATTACTAATTGTAGGATGCTGTTCAAGGCCAGCGTGTATAATTTATTGTTCTAATTCAAATAAATATGATCTTTATCCAATATTGTAACTCCAAGGACCCATGTTTCCATGCACTGTCAAATAAGAGACATCCTGAGCTGTTTCTGTATTGATTCTGTTTTATGATGAAGTAAAGACATCTTACAGTTCTTTGAAGTATGTCTAGATTCAGGGGAAGGCTGAAACAAATTACTTGCTCAGAGATGCTGTGGTTTCATGTTGACTATAGAGCACAGAAACATTTTGCAACTGTGATATACAGTTGTATAATCCAGCTACATCCAAACTGCATTGCACTGAAACTCGTACATGCACTATTTTCCATTATGTCCTTCTTCTGGGAGGAGCACAAGATCAGAAGGGAGCTCAGCAGGTTTGAATGATTAGAAGGCCAGCACTTCAGATGCTCTGCACAAGCCCTGCAGTATAGACATGAACTCTGCTGGCTACTTACTCTGAATGAAAGGGTTGTGTCATGTATAATGTAATGTGGGGATTTAGCACCACATTTATCTAACTTATTTAGTTGAATCTAACTGATAAATCTTGCAACTTACATTGATACTGCACCATAAAACACCCACGTCAGCCCAGTCTTTAAACATGTGCTTAACTTTGCAGCCTTGTGATTAAGGTTGTGGACTGGGACACTGAAGAGCTGGGTTCAGTTCCTGCTCTAGTACAGTCATCCGGTGGGATACAGGGTAAGTCACTTAGGCCCCAATTTTTTTGAGCTGTTTAGGGTTGTCTCTGCTCAATTATGCAACACCTGTATAATTCAGATGTCAGGTATCATTTTCAGTAGTGTTATACAATTTTAAAAACTATGTACTGTTGGCTTTCAAGTAATGGTATGACCAAATTTTAAAGATAGTGATGCCAAAGCTCATTTGCAATGTGAATTAACAGTATGCTTCTGTCTCACAGACCTTTTGAGAGGATGTTTATGATAAATCAGGGGTATTTAATGGTATTTTTTGTCTTCTGTAGTCTTAGGACAGATAGTCCCCCTCATTTTAGAATGTGGTCGTTACTCTATTCCTCAGTTTTTCTCACATTTATTTCCTTCTGTCTCAACTTTCTTTTCATCATAGAAAGTAAGTCCTTTGTGTTCCTTCCATTTTATGCGTATTCAAGATGAACCATATGAGACAGCAAAGTACTGAATGGTTTGTAGCTACTACCTCAGTAGAAATGATAGCTAAGTAGACATTATGTAGTGTGCTGAAATGGGTAGATGGACCATGATGTTTAGCTCTGTGAAGGGAGTGTTGTAAACTCAAAACATATTTTTCAGAGCCTGGCACAGGATATGACCAAATGCTGCTCAAACAATATCATTGCATATCATATTATCATGTCATGAAAATAAAACACAAGGACTTATTTCATTGCTAACAGTAGCCTATGAACTGTGAGGTAAATAAGGCCAATATTCTTTTTCTGGTCCACCAGTAGCTTTCTTCAGATTTTATTTCATCTGTCTTTTTTCCTGCTGTTGTTAGACTCAAGACTAGTTACTCCATGCTTAAGATTGTTTTAAGATCTTTATAATGGAAGATGATGTCCTATTTGTGTGTATTTCATGAAGAGCAAAATAGCAAGTGAACCTAGAAAGGAGTAGATGGTACCAGAAAATCTGAAGCATCCTGCACATCTTAGGGACGTTGAACTTTTCTAAAAGAAGCTGTAGTCTATGACATGAGCTGTCTACTAAGGACATGCAAATGACAGTGTATTTTGAAAGACTTCTAAAAAAAAGCCCTAGAAAGTTGACTCTGGATGAAGAA
This sequence comes from Todiramphus chloris collaris, assembly GCA_025345505.1. Lineage (NCBI taxonomy): Eukaryota > Metazoa > Chordata > Aves > Coraciiformes > Alcedinidae > Todiramphus > Todiramphus chloris. The sequence goes on along the minus strand of JANVCC010000010.1, from coordinate 44,062,161 downwards.
ACTTAAAGTAGCACTTAACTGGAGTTGACAGTAAAACCCAAATTGGTTTCTGAACTTTGCTCAGCTTCTGTATCATTGGAGGTGAATAGACTGATTATACATCTTAATAGCTCTGAGTCTATGCTTCTGAGGTCTTTAGATGTTTGCTTTGTAACTTTCTCTGACATGCTGCAGTCTACATCTCTTGTGCTTTCTTTAGCTTTACAACAGTTGCAAGCAAAAGTGCTAAGCCCCTTGAGTTATTTGGCCAGCACAGTATTCTATATTGCAGCACAAGAGCCATGCATTTGCAAGTTAAGTGTCACATTGCTAATTTCTAATGCCAGAATGTTTTGTTAGCTCTGCTACTAAGTACTCTGCAACACCAAGGAGGAAGTTAGCCTCTGAACTTGTCAGTGAAATTAGTCTATGGATATATTTGCTTGCAATTAGTTTTACTGAAATAAATGGAGATATATCCTTAAGTTAGAATTGTGTATGACCACTTCCTGGGAATAAGACCTTGAAAAAACAAAATGTTTTATATGTATATCTATGTATAAAGGTGAAGTAACAGTTGCATTTTCAAATATATCTTCAAGGAGAGTCTGTGAGTACTGCAAGATCTAGACAGTACACCATTTAATTTCCACCTCATGTCTCTAGTCTTTGTCTGTAGCCTGGTAGAAATGGGATGATTTTTTGCTTTTGATTGAGTTTTCTTGCTTAGCTGGATAGGGTCATTATTCTGTACATTGTGAAATCCCCTTTCTGAGCAACTGAGATGCACATGGACAAAGCAACAGACAATGTTCTGAAACTGCTTAAGACTGAATGAAATTCAGAATGTTGTAGGCACAGTATTTTCTATATTTCCTTTATAAATTCAGTCTTCCTACTCTGTTACAAGTCAAGGTGTAGAGTGTTTTAAGAAAAGTTGATTCAGATTCTGATTGCCTCACTATGTTTCTATAAAGTTTCATCAAATGCCCAAAATTTCACACAAGTGAACAACTAGCTTAGCTAACTCACTTTCAGTAAGGTCCACCTCAAAATGTTGCAGTGCTTTAGAAATTCAGCGTCTCTTGGTTTTTCTTATCTTAAATGATTTATGGCAAAGATTCAGGTAAAACTACTCTTTGCATGTGATCAAAAAACATTTTCAGTGAATGACATGAATTCAAACTTGAAGCTGTGGGAAGGTTTCACTTTTGTTGTGTTCTGACTCTTCTTTCACTCACTCTGATTTATACTTTGTTCCTTTCATAGGTGCCTATCTTGTGCCATACCTAATCTTGCTACTGATAATAGGGATTCCACTCTTTTTCTTGGAGCTTGCTGTGGGGCAGAGGATCCGCCGAGGGAGTATTGGTGTGTGGAATTATATCAGCCCCAAACTTGGAGGAATTGGATTTGCAAGCTGTGTAGTAAGTTTTTAACATTAATTGTATGATTTTTCTTTCAGTCTGTACAATTTACACTTTCTGTTTTGCTGCAGGGAAAGGCCACTGATTTGTAGCTGGGTGTGAATGCCAGTTTATAATGTTTTGTAAGATTCTAAAACTTGAATTAGCATATTAAAAAATGTTGATATAGACGTGTCTGTAAAACCAGTTAACTTGTACTCTTTTTTTTTTTTTTTTGTGATTCTTTTGGAATTGGGAGCCAGCGAACAGAGTAGTCTTCTGGAGAGAACACAACTGTAGAAGTATTGGTATTACATGATAATTACAACGAAAAGTGAAAATGTCAGGTACTTTGATGGGACATGCCATTCAGTTCTTATTCTGACTTATTTAAATTAAACTTAGGTTCAGTGGCTGAAGTACAGGAATATGCAGAAATTCAATAGGCATTTTTTTTTTTTGTAATTTACAAATGTAGTAAATGCTAATTTTTGATCTGTCCTTTTTTGTTGTTTTTTTTTTTAATAGGTATGTTTCTTTGTGGCCCTGTACTACAATGTAATTATTGGATGGAGTCTCTTTTACTTTTCCCAGTCTTTTCAGCATCCATTACCATGGGACCAGTGTCCTTTAGTTAAAAATACAACTCATACCTGTAAGTCTGTGTTCTTAAGAATCATCTAACATATACTCCTTAAAAATCTTATAAAATATATAAAATCTGAGATTTTCCACAAAAAGGAGAAAAACCCTACAAATCAAAGAGATATTTGTGGGAAGAAGTGTTTTATGCAAAGCTGGTTTTCCAACTTCATAAAGTGTCATGTTATAATACTTGGAAAAAATATACGAAGCAACCCTATCTAATATAAATATACTGTATTTAGAAAGGAACATCACTGTCAACAGTATTTTAAAGAGTAATGAAATTAGGAGAGTGCTATTTAATATGTTGCAGAAAAAAGATACTGATTACCTTTTCTCTTATTTTGATACTGCATTTTATGCTTACATGGTGAAAAACAAAGGTGAAAGTAGGATATTTCTACATTTCAATTAGTAGGATACTTCCTGGCAAAAAGCAAGAAGTGTTGCATTACTAACAAAGCAGAAAGTGGAAGACTGTAAACATCAATGAAATGTATGTGATAAAAGCATTGTTTGCTTTGTAAACCAAGAGAAGTGAGATAGTTGGTCATGGGTTTGTTGCTATAATGAGATGGTCTCACATGAATGTTTTATATAACAGCATTAAAAATGCCTTCTCTTTTGATTATCTCATAATAGTTACACACTTTGCATTTTCCTTGCTATTGAAATATGAAATATTTCTTTCTATTTCAGATCCTAAATTTTCTTTAATTACATTTTGTAGGGTTTTTTACCACTTTAACAGAGAACATAGACAGGGTCATTTGAAAAGTTGTATGACATTTTTATAGTGTCTTTGCCAGAGTTGCTTGCTTCAGTTGTTTGAAATAATCAGTATTTGTTAAAGTTGGCACACAGTCAAATTGAATGTATTCCACAAGCTATTGTCCATTAATCGAGCCACAGTGGTTGTTTGCATACTCTTATCCTGACTAAATATTAAGATACAGTGTGTCAGCCTAAGTTCAGCAGAGGTCATCTGAACTAAGCTTGAACAAAGAAAATTTTATATTGGATAATATCCTGTCATTTTTTAAAGTTTACTTCAGTGGTAATCTGACACCTGTGCTAGGTTTCTTAAAATTAGTATATTTTTCCTTTATTTTTGTTAATTAGTTTGACTCAGGATGTAGCATAGAGGTACGATTGTCAGATATATATAATTTATAAAAAAGAGAGATACTTTTTGTAGTATATGAGTCATAGTATCATATGTAGGTAATTTAATCTTGTGTGTGATAAATGGAATGTATGTCTTCATCTAGGTCAGCTTACTATTTAAGTACTTAAGTGAAAAATAATTTCTACCTAGGACTCATAGTGACCATATGCAGAGGAAAACATTGTCCCAAAAGGATGTTTTAAAAATACTCAGAGTCTTTCACCGATAGCAGTCACTTTTCCCTTTAGACAATGTCTTAAGACTCTTTGTGAATTTTGTTTCTCAGTAAATCATGATGGCACAATCGTAAGTATCAAGAACTGGTAGAACATTGTTATGAAATGCTAGGAAAATACTTCTTTCCTGAACCTGTTCTTTACTTGCTAACATCTTTTGACAGTTGTGGAGCCGGAGTGTGAAAAGAGTTCTGCAACCACTTACTACTGGTACAGAGAAGCCCTGAATATTTCCAGCTCTCTGTCAGAGAGTGGGGGTTTAAATTGGAAGATGACTATCTGCTTGCTGGCTGCCTGGGTCATGGTATGTCTAGCCATGATCAAAGGCATTCAATCTTCAGGCAAAGTGAGTATACTGTTTACCTAAATGACAGTGTCTTACTTTGAAACATTTTGCAACGTTTTTGTTCACCACACCTTCTGTTTATTCTCTCATGAAATCTTTAGGTGCAGGTTAGGAGCTCTGACTCACACCACTATTTGTATTATCTCAAGTAGAGGAATGTTAGTAGTTAAGCATTAAAATTGTAGTAGTTTTAGTAGGACTGTAGTGATTTAGTGGGAATTCAGGTCTGAAGAATATTTTCTGTTCTCGTCAACGTAACTGTTGCAAATAACTGTACATCAGCTTTATTTTGCATCATAAGAAACAAGGTTTCCATGTATACTCACAGTATGATTGCAGTGCACCCAGGTCCTCAAAATGCCCTGCCATTTTTGTTTTTACTGCATTGGTATCCATGCTTCTGTCATTAATGCTTTTCAGGATTCCGGATTGTTTCTGCTGACTGATAACTAACCATCCCTTTGCATCTGTCACCTTGTTTTCTTTCCTTCCCATGAAGCCAGCTGAATTGGCTAGTGAATTATTTGCTAGCTGTCTTGATCTCAGTGGGATTTTCAGATGAATAAAAAATCTCTTCTAGTAGCAAAATATCTTTGCTATTAAAAGCTTTGCACTGAAGTGTAAATTTCAGTGGCGTCTTTTGTTTATTTCAGTTAAAGAAACAACTATAAAGTTTAGTGAGAGAATCATTTTACTAAACTTTACAGCACAGAATACATTTGCTTTTCAATGATGGAGAATGAAAGATCATATTCAGTTACTAGTGTTTTAGGGTTTTTTTGGCAATAAGCATTACTTAGTGATTTGAATACATTGGTTATGTACTTTCCATTGACTCTTTTCTTCTCTCCTTCTGAAGACAGAATAAGTTTCTATCATGTTGCATATCTTTACCATACTAGGTACTTGAATCAAAGTGTATTTGTAATGTGAAGCATTTCTAAAACAGTCTACTTCTGTCCTTCTCGTCATCATCTCCTCAAATTGACACTGAATTTCCCATGATGCCCAGCAGTTTGTTATCAGTTAGTTAACACAATGATAACCGTATAGTTTTGAGACAGTACAGAATTTATTTTAAAGTCATGTGATTTTGCTTTCTTCTGCTGTGGTGAGGGGAATGGGAAGTGTTTTGTATATTTCTTAAAGCATATAATTATCAGTTTATATATCCAAAAGATACTGAGTAGTGAATGAAGCTATTGAAATAAAGTCCACAGATGTCATGTTAAATTTCCTCTTACTGTTTTTCAGATTATGTATTTTAGTTCCCTTTTTCCTTATGTGGTACTTTTATGCTTTCTGATCAGAGGACTGCTCCTCAATGGGTCATTGGATGGAATTCGTCACATGTTCACACCTAAGGTATGCGCTTAATTTACGTTTGCAGCGTATTCAAATTTCAGTGGCAATATGACTATTTATGAATGCTCTCATTTAAGCTTAGCGTCTTCATAGAACATTTGGCCATATTTGTTTGATTGAATTGCAAAATTGTTGTTGACCTCAGTGGCACAATATCAAGTCCTAAGGTCCAAAGGCTCTAAGTGTCCCAAGGGTCTGTGTAGTTACCAAGGTACAGGATTCCCAGATTTAGATGCCTTTACACAGCTAAGCCACTGTAAGTGCTATTTACAGGATTCAGGATGTTTAGAGAGCTCCAAATTCTGAAAAGAGATGTGAGTCTTAAGCCTTGCTTTTCTCTAGGGATTGAAATGTCTAGTTCTGGAATGTCAGAGCAAAATGCCATACCTTGAATGCTGTCATGGCTTTACATAATTAACTTGTACTTTTGAAAAGAAAACAGATTAATTTCTTTTTGGAAATAATGCTGTTTGTGTAGTAGCCCAAAGTACAGGAGACCTGTTTTTAATACTGAAGCAGTGTAAATGCTCACCAATCAGCTTTCCGTTCTGTGTTACTTATGGTTGTCATGCCAAGATGAGAGCTAGTCTAAGCATACATTTTTTTACTGGTAATTGTGTCTTACTGAACTTTAGATTTTATAACTATGGCAATGAGAAGGGATGTTACAAATCATTGTTTAGCCTGAAGATCTAAATTCTGCCCACACCAATTCTGAATGCTTGTAACTGTATCTATACTACAGAAATAGCATGTTTGAATAGTCAGATCCATACTGAGGAATGCATAATGCTGAGCTCATATTGTTGAGCAGAACAGGACCGATGTTTCAAAAATGAAAGCCAAATAATAAACTGATTAAAATCAATGCACATGGTAGCTAATGCCAGATGACATGGTGTTATCAGTTGTTTTGATTCCAGGTGTTTTGACTATTTGGAGAACTGTCACCCTATAAAAATGACCTTTGTTACCTGTGACATTGTTATTACTTGCATTATGATATGCAGTCGTGCTCTGCTTCACTTGCTGTCACTGCTTTAAGAGAGTTGTGGTTCTGCAGGAACTTGCAGGAGGCCTGTATGTCACATACAGTATATGTGAATATGAACCTTCAGAAGTATTTTCATTACAATCTGTTTCTGTACAGAAGCACAGAAGAGAATGGGCACACGTTGGTGCAAGTGTGAGAGCACAGGGTTAATGAAGAAGGGGAGAATTCCTCTGTTTGGTGTGGTTGATGAACAAAGCAGAATCTAAACAATAACCTTAATGAAAAACCTAAAGAGATGTATAGGAAAAGCCCACTGAAGTGAAGTACCACAATGAAACTGTAGGACTTTATGAAACTTAAATACAGAGACCACCAGATTTCATAAAAAATATCTTATAATAGCCAATCAATTTCAAGTTTATTTTGAAATGCTAGGCAATGTGTGTCTAAGAACATACTACCTTTGATGGTACCAAGTGATATTTTGCAGAATGCAAGAAGTGTTTCTGCACTTCAACCATTTACAGATTTGGTAAAATTAAGACTATTCCTCGAGCTCCCTCTAGTGGAAAAGCTCTAGCATGACTGTGTGATACAGGCAGGTTGAACTAAGTGCATTAGCTACTTGTGCATTGTGATTATAATAAAAATTATAAGTCAAGAACAAGTTATTGCTATAAATACCTTTTATTTATTTCAAATCTATTGTATTTTAGCTATATGTAAATGAAGAAAGAAGGTACCTGCTTCCCATCTATAATAAATATTATACCTTTATGAGAAATTTTTTTTCAAAATGTTAACCTAAGAATAGCAGATTTAAATTTTTTTTTTCCCCCAGAGTAAGACTGTCAGTCTAATGATGCTGACATCTATACTGATGCTTTTTAGCTTTACTGTTTTCGATAAGCCTAGAGCTTAAAAAAAGCAAACAAAACAACAAAATCACATGTGCAGACATAAGATCTTTCACTGTTAAATAAATGGAGGCCCTGAATCAACTTCAGAAAATCTAATGTTTAAATTGCACATATAATTCTTTTTTATCATTCAGTATCTAGAAAAGTCTGAGAGAGACAGTTGATGACTCATAACTTTGTAACAAAGATATTTCTTGAAGTGTGGTCATCTGAATGAGCAATATAGTTCCAGTTTTTGATAAAAGGCTTAGTTGTCCCTCAAATACGTGACCTATTTAACCTAGGGTAAGTTCAAGGCATCTGGCTTAAGGGAGATTTGTCTTGTGGACTGTACAGATTGTGGTAGCCAATGCTGATTTCACATGTTGAATTTTGCTTTACATATTTTCATGTAATAGAATTCCATATAAACATGTCTATCTCCTCTTTACTTCCTTTTTTTTAGTTTTGAAAAGTAACAAGAAAGCAACTTTCAATATACTTACTTCATTCTATGTAAAAAAGGACAGTAAATACTGTATTAAAAAAAGTAGGCAAGTTGGGTGTTCTCTTATTTCTCAGTTTAACTAGCTGTTATTTCAATTATCATATATTTCTAATAGTGTCTCGTTGTTTGGAACATACTGTATAGCCTGCTTCTCTTTAATACTTAATAATATATAAAAGAAGAAATTCTGGCCCATAAGTTCACTCAAGTTTAGTTGTCACATTCAGCTTTCATTTTATCATACTGAAAATATATTTGTAGTGGAGTATTATCATTTTATGATGTAGGTTGTCTTCCTGTTTTTTCATTGTTTTGTTGTTTTTGTCGTTTTTTTTCTGTTGTCTTTTCATATAATAGAAATGAATTTTATAGCTGACATGTATTATATCTAATTTCAAACAGCTTGAAATAATGCTGGAGCCCAAAGTCTGGAGAGAAGCTGCTACTCAGGTGTTCTTTGCCTTAGGGCTTGGATTTGGTGGAGTCATTGCCTTTTCAAGCTACAACAAGAGAGACAACAACTGCCATTTTGATGCTGTACTGGTGTCCTTCATCAATTTTTTCACTTCTGTGCTGGCAACATTGGTGGTGTTTGCAGTTCTGGGCTTCAAAGCTAATATCATAAATGAAAAATGTGTTATCCAGTATGAATATCCTTTTTTTTTTATTATTATTTTTATGGTATATTTAATTTATGAATTAACCCAGATCATTAAGTTTGATTTCTCTCTTTTATTGTGTTTTACAGAAATTCAGAAAAGATTTTAAAACTTTTGAAAATAGGCAATCTGAGCCAGGATATGATCCCACATCATATCAATTTCTCAAGCATTACAGCAGAAGATTATAATTTAGTTTATGATATTATTCAGAAAGTTAAAGAAGAAGAGTTTGAGTCTCTCGGTCTGAAATCTTGTCAAATTGAAGATGAACTTAACAAGGTGAGAGCAATAAGTAGTAAGTCTTCAATAGAGAGATTCTGAGTGGATGAATATTTATAAGCCTGAAATAATCTGAGAAATATATTTACACAGAGTATCAGTACAGTATACCTATGAGCAGTGCACCTGTAGAGATCCATATGAAAACATGGTGCTGTTCAGGGTTGCATTCCAGCTCCCCTGAGGGCTTTTGCATCTAAATGTCTTAAGGTAGTCTTCACTGATTTATAATATATTTTGAGCATTATCTCACTCTTCTCAGGAGGTTTTTAAAGTTCTGTTTCTTAGAAGAGTTGAGCATGAGCTTTTTTCCAAAGACTGAACAGAGATGTGCCTCTGTTCAACATCTCAAATTATTGTATCTTCTAACATTGATACAATTATTAAATACAAAGACTACTTCACTAGCAAGTAAAAAAATTATTTATTTATTAGATAATTGTTTAATGAATATCATCCTTTTTTTTAAATCTTTACAGTAAGTGAGATCAGTAAAGGAAAATATATTTTTCTAGCATTTTCAGAGGGACTTCAGTTTTGAACACTGGCTTCCATATAGTTGTACCAGCATCTGAAACAAAATGTCACATCGGTGACTTAGACATTAAAAGTTTCTATACTATTCCTGCCATTTAAATTTGAAACAAATAGGTGAAGAAATGGCGTCCTTTATATACTTACTGGGGAAAACAGAGTGTATTTTGTAGTAGTCCTTTATAAAACCTTTCATGCAAAATTGTCAATGAAAGTGAGAAAGAAGTCCTGATTGGACACAAGAGGAAAATTTTTCACAATGAGAACAATCACCTGTTGGGATAATCTTCCAAGTAGAGTGGTGGATTCCCCAACACTGAACACTTTTAAGATTCAGCTGGACAGGGTGCTGGGCCATATTGTCCAAACTCTGCTTTTTTCCAAGGAAGGTCAGATCAGATGATCCTTGAGGTCCATTCCAACCTGGTATTCTATGATTCTTTGAAATAAATGTGTTCCTAATATCAATCAACTTACAGATTCTCAGCCAAATCCAGTGTTTTCATTAAATAGTATTAATTAAGTTTGCAGGTTTTGAAGAATTGCATATTAGATAGCATCTTTTCACTCTACCTTCAAGGTTTAATCAGTGATATTGCATGAACGTGAAGTCAGGCTGTCACACTACCAAAAGTATACTGTCCATGAATAATAACATGGATTTTTTTCTCACTGACAGGCAGTTCAAGGAACTGGTTTAGCCTTTATTGCCTTTACAGAGGCAATGACCCATTTTCCTGCTTCTCCCTTCTGGTCAGTAATGTTCTTCCTCATGTTGGTAAATCTGGGACTTGGAAGTATGTTTGGAACCATTGAAGGTATCATCACACCCATTGTTGATACTTTCAAAGTCAGGAAAGAAATTCTTACTGGTGAGTTGCACGGATGTTCTTACTGGAGCAGTAAGCTGATTTTATTGGGGTTTTTTTGGGTTTGTTTTTTTTGGGGGGGGAGGAGAGTATCAAGTCTTGGTTTTTGACATGAAAGTTTTCAGTGTTGATATTATACACAGCAGTAAATCACTGTATTCCATACTGTACCTCCATGCACATTAATACCTTCGAGTAAAACCTTTACCTGAATGTTAGAATTTCTGTTACAAGTTTTTATATGGTCAGTTCTTCTGAGCTTTTCCAGAATATTTTCCATTCCTGCCTGTGTCACACACCAGAGAAACAAAGGAATGAAAAGAATGAAAATACATTGCAAATTGCTACAAATTATTCCTAAGTAGACCAAATGAAATTGTCACTTATGATGAAGTGTGTATTATGTTAAAAATCAGTGCAGTTATTCTCTAAAGAAATATATTTCTCCGTGATGAAAGTGGAAAGGGTCTTAAACAAGATGTGTGGGGTTTTTATATTTAAATGCCCACCAGAGTTATTTGAGGTGTACCCTGTTCATGTAGCTCTGGTGATCTTGCAGCAATTTCTCTTTTTTGAGATAGAACATCAGCAGAATGTTAAAGGTAGGTTTCTGAAAATGTTCAGAACATCTGTAAGGGGCTTGATGTTTTATTCACAAATTCAGATTTCCTATCAATACTTGTGACAGGAGGTATAGAAAATAAAAAATATAATAAGCTGATTTAACATTATCTAACTATAAAGGAAATAATAGTATGAGAGCCAACCTCTGGTGTAGCAGAGCTCTTTCCTGACTGCTTTCCTTCCCTTACTTAGATAATAAGTAATATTTAACAGAAAAAGTGTATTTTTTTTGCTTTGCTAGACCTAAGAATAATTTATCTTCATAAAGATAAATTAACTGATTTTTTTTTAGAAGTCCTAACATACTGAGCACTTGTTTGAGTCTTAGGTTTGGTTTTTGTATGTTTGGGTTTTTTTGGGTTTTTTTTTTTAATCAACTCTGAAATTCTTACTGAATAGTGTGACTTTTAGAAACTAGCTGTTCTTCCTAAATATCCATGTAAATACTATGATATGCATTCATTACTCTGGAGTAATGCAATATTTTACAGTAATTCCTTGTTAATGTGTTTGACAAAAAAAACTTCCAAACATATTAAGATAAAGGACTATTCAAAACCTCTTCCTTCCTTTTGTAACTTTTTTGAATGGTATTCATGCATGGTTTTTGCCAAACTGACTTGTACTTAGTGGATTACAAACTGATGTGGTCTTTTCATAAGCAGCTTAAAACAACTCAAATGCCTAGGTTATACATCATGCAGTATTGGTGGGATTCAACGAGGATTATGCCTGCACTAGAGTTTTTGCTAAAACACCACAATTTTTTTGCAACTTTCTGCACTATGGTTCCAGTTCAGTTCGTTTTGAGTTCAGGGAAACTTATGCTTTAAGTTATTTTGAATTCAAGTATTTACAAATTGAAGTCTGCATGTCAATGAGCCAAGTTATGATTATACCTACCAGAGCCTTAATTTACAACTAATGTACGTTTTTGGAGTGAGATGGTAAGGCACAATGGGAGAACATATGAATAGCAAGGACTTCTAAATTCACATACACACGGATCTGGTGGTCTAATTCCTCAGGAACAGTAATAAAAAGTGTGAAAAATAAGACTCAGGTTGAGGCGATTTTATCTGTGTTCTTTTGGTTTTGTTATCTTGTGTTAGGAGTTCACAACAATTTGAACTATCTCTTTAATTCTGTACATTTCCATTCTCTGAAAGCCATTATAACAGTAGTTCCTACAAGGTTGAAATAAGTCATTGGTCTTCTACCACAGTATTTAAAAAGGTGTTACTGTCTTCCTTTCACTAATGTAATCAATACTAACTGATTATCTGGGATTTATGCAATGGATGTATTCTGTAAGGATATTTTATATTTTGTCCCAGATTCTTTTCACCTAATTTTAGACTGCTTAGGTGTATCCTTAGCCTACATTCCCAGTGGGGGAAAAAAAGAATAGGCACTTCAAATGTGAGAATCAGTCTTACCGGTTCTCAGCCTACAACTGATTTCACAATTTATTGAAATTTTACTTATTTTATGGCTTATTTTAGGAGAAAATTACATTGAGAGTCATGATACAGGATCAAGCATTCAAGAAGTACATTTTGGGTTGTCTGTAAACAAAAGCAGAAATGTTGTTGCTTAGTGCACACATATATTTAGAGAGATCCTAGTGGAACTTCATGCCATGAATGATCTTTTAGGGGATTGTTTTAGCCTTTATTTTTAGACTCGTAGTCCAAAATTTTGGTTCTTTTCACTTTTAAGTTCCAAAAAGTGATCTAGTTACCAAGTAACATGATGTATGATGTTTAGTATAACAGTTCTGTTTATTTTAGCCTTGCGTTCACATTAAGTTAAATGTTTAATGAGAAGTGGTCACTTGATTAATCTCTGCTGCTTAGTCAGGACTGATGTAATATGGGAATTTCAGTAATTCTAACTTATAACTTTAGTGTTTTGTAGAGAATAGGTAGGATTCCTGATATTCTAAAAATTGAGATCCCCTAACAAGTAAAATGTTTTACCAACTTTGATTATATAAAATAATTTAAGGTTTTTTTACCATTTCGAACTCTATTTCTTCTTTGTCTATGGAACTTTGTTATAATTACAGCTCACATTTCTGTCCTTTATTCCAGTCATCTGCTGCTTAGTAGCATTTTTTATTGGCCTGATCTTTGTGCAACGCTCTGGAAATTATTTTGTGACAATGTTTGATGACTACTCAGCAACTCTGCCCCTTCTCATCGTGGTTATTTTGGAGAATATTGCAGTCACCCGAGTTTATGGAATAGAGAAGTAAGTGAAGGAAATGTGTTTCCCTGTCCATAACAGAAGTATTTAATACAATAATTATTGCTATTTTAATTATATTGTGTGAAGTATTTGCAATGTACACATAAATACAATTAAGTAGAAAGTGGGTCAGTCTGGATGTGAATCTAATCTTTTTAAGAACGGCTTTGGAACAAGACAGACCGCATCAGGGCGATGCAGTGAAACCCAGAGTGATCGCAACAGGTGCAAAGAGAGGAGAATGCAGTAAAAGAGGCAAAATTAGAGAGTTAGAAAGGGGGCTGGATATGCAAGTATGAGGAGTTTATATAGAAATAAAACAGCAAAGGAAAGATTTCAAGAAGTAATAACCATGATCTAAGCAGCAGATGAGGATGAGTATTCTGAACAGATCTGCAGTGTTCCAGGCAGCCTGAGAAAGGAACAAACCAAACTCTAAAAAAACTTTCAATTTATGAACTAGATTTAGTTAGGGGTGTTGTAGCAATTAATTGATCTTTGCATTAGTTGTGAGAGAGGAAATAGAGGAAATGATAGCAAAGAGCAGGGTCAAAACTTAATTGGAAGCATCACTGTTGCAGTGAAGTTGTTACCTTCTATCAGTGATGGCTGAAAAGAGCATCAGGTCCCTCTTAATTTTTTTACATCTTAGACTGAAATCACCGCAATGTGTTCACTAACCAAGACCAATTTGTGTCACACTAAGGAATAGAAGAATTTGTATCAAAAATAGCTCATGATATCCACAGATATAACAGTACGCTATGCTAGCATGTTGAAGTAATTTAAACATCTGTGATTTTTCTTCATGTACAAAGGGTGACATAGAATGGGTGGTTTTTCATTTGACTTTTCACTTGTTCAGTGTGAGTAATCAGCCAGTCCCTTGTCATAATGAAATCAAACTATAATAAGAAAACTTTAATTTTATGGTTTCCAGACATTGTTTCTTTTCTACACAAGTAGTGCCTGGTCTAACTTACTCATTAAGGGAGAATTCCCACTTAGGCCACATGTATAATACTTCCATAATGCTATAATTGATCACACAGACATGAAAACACCATGTAGATATCTTTACGTGTGCAAAGAAAGGATGAAACAGGTGATCTGGTTATCAGTTTGGTAATGTCCAGTTAGGTAGAGTTCCACTATGAAGGGAGATACACATGCATAAAGTCAGTCATTAACCTGTGAAGAAGTTGGTGTTTAGGTGTAGAGAAAATATGCTAATACTTGCTTTTGAATCACAGTGCAGTTGATTCATGATTTCAGAAGGTGTTCTGACAGACTATATTGAAAAGTTAACAGCCAAATTTCTCATTCATAAGACCACCTGGACCTCCCTCTGAGGTATATCTGGTATTTCTTCTGATGTATATTTTTCCAGAATATCCTTCTTCAGGAACCTAGCATTCTTGATTGCAAAAACTGCCATAATCAATAACTTCAGGTTGTCATTGGCTGTGATAGCACCAAGGGGTCCTCTTTGTATATGAAGATCTATATGTATGTCTTATTAGAAACTTTGATCACATAGAAAAAATACCAACACTAAATCCAAAGGAATTCCATCCAAATTATAGATGACAGACAACATATGAATTCCTGTAGCCAAGAAGGAAAATCTTTTATGCTGGAATCAGTGCTAAAGGAGCTTGGTAGCTTTAAAGAGGATACAAAGGATGGAGATGGTGAAAGGCTTTAAAGTGAAGATAATCGTTTTATGTTCAACTTGATGAAGAACTGGAGGTCCCAGAAAGACAAGGCTATAACTATAGAGGGCACAATCTATTTGTGAACTCAGCTTTTTTTTTAACAATGTGTTTTATTGTAGTGTAAGCAAAGGATAGAATACCCCAAACTATGCAGTTCCAAAAATGTTTGGGAGTTTATATGACAGCAGCTTCACATGTGTAACTGCTTTGAAAACGTACTTATTTCTATAAGGGATTTTTGAGATGCACTTTTCAAAAGGGAGTGGGACCACAGGAGAGTGAAAACAGAATCAGTGCTTGTGCACACTCCAGAAGAATTAATTCTAAAAATCTCTTTTTCTACTGGCTCTGGAACCATGTACTCCTCTGTCAAGAGTACAAAAATAGGAGTTTTGTTCATATCATAGCCTGCAATTTTGAGGCACAAGGAGGCAAATTTAAAACTTCACAGCATTTTATTTCAACAACTTGTATGATGCAAACCATAGCATATGCATAAAGTTATTTTTCATACTGCAGCACACATGTAAGTTTGAAATGAATTTTGCAGAATCTGTAAGATGTGGTATTTGTATATATCCTCAAAAGTAATGACATATGCCTTAGTAAACAACCCAGCAGACAATATAAGAAGATGTAAAAAAGAATCTTGTAAAAGAAAGGTGAGTTTAAGTATCTTTCAAGCACAGTCCAGCAAGCAGTTTACTGTCACTGCACTATGTAGCAGTTTCTTCTGCTCATTTGTTATGAACTAGTAATACAAGCTCTATTTTTCAGCTCATCATCTAAACTGTACACATGTTTTTTCAGTGTGTCTGTTACCTCAAATTAGATGCTGTGTATCAATTATACAACTTAAAATCTCAATGTATGCACTAACAATAACCTTTTATTCCTTTCACAGATTTATGGAGGATCTGAAGGATATGCTTGGGTTTTCTCCAAGCCAGTATTATTATTACATGTGGAAGTACGTTTCACCTTTAGTATTGCTATGTTTGCTGGTAGCTAGCATTGTCCAAATGGGATTAAGTCCTCCTGGCTACAATGCTTGGATTGAAGATATGGTATGTATATAACAGATGCCATCATCATCATCATGATCATATCTGAAGTATTTCATAAATTCATGAAAAGGCAAAAAAATTGCAATTAGAAATTAAAAATCAATATAAATAGTGACATGGTTGTCTTTATCTCAAGTAACAATGTAAAACCATTTTTTAATTTTAGAGTAGTTTTGCTTTGAAATATAACTGCTTGACATGAATCTTCATGCTTTTTGTGACTTTTAGTTTGTTGAAGTTTGTTAAACAAATTCTTAAGTTTGGGAGAGGTTATTCGCTTCCATTAAATCTTATTTTACTGCAGAAAATAGTAAGGTGGTAACACTGAATAAATAATTTCAAACGTCACATAAATTTTTTATGTGGAATTAAATATTGAGATTTAGCCATGTCATAAAATTCCCCCTTTGGGAACACATATCACATTGTGGGTAACAGCTGTATTAAAACCTGTCTCTGATAAGAATGCTTAATTTGTAAAAAAAACTTTTCTGTGTGAACAGCAGTCAGTGCAGTGCATTGTCTCAAAAAGAGTTTCAGTTAAGGTAACTTCTCAAAGAGTTCTGCTAGCTTCTAGGCTCATCAGCCTTCAGCTGTTTCTACAGGCTTGTCATACAAAATACAGGGAGAGTAAAATGCCAGAGAAATGAACCTCAGAAATGAACCTTCTATATGGACAATTGTCTGATTTAACCAGAAGGGAGATTGCAGCAAAGACAGATAAAGTGTAAATACAAGAGGCTGGCTTTACTGTAGGTGGACTCCTCCCTGTATCAGGGAAAAGCTACAGACAAATGTAGCAGCAGAAAGCCTAATGTGAAAATCTTGATTTGGGTTCAGCTAGAGTGCTCTGAGCATCTCAGAAACTTTGGAACAGTGTTCTTGCCCTACTCACTGTCAGAAAAACAGCAATCCAACATCTCCATCACTTTGAATTTCTGATCTGTAATGCTGCCCACATTGTGGGTGCAAGGTGACAGAAAGATGAGCATATGTTTGAAAACTTCAGGCCTTGGTGAAGACTGCAGTTTTCCTCTTTTTTAAGTAGAGATGTTAATATTTTTTTATCTTGTGTTGCTCAGGCTACAGAAGAATTCCACAGCTATCCAACATGGGGAATGATTGTCTGTATATCTCTGATGGTGTTGGCCATCCTGCCAGTCCCAATAGTCTTCATGGTGCGCCGTTGTAACCTTATAGATGACAGTTCTGGTAGTTTGGCATCTGTATCCTACAAAAGAGGCCGAATAATAAAGGAACCCGTTAACCTGGAGGGAGATAATACAAGTCTGATTCATGGGAAGAGTCCAAGTGAAGTGCCATCTCCAAATTTTGGCAAAAACATATATCGAAAACAGACTGGATCACCAACTCTGGACACTGCTCCAAATGGACGTTATGGTATTGGGTACCTGATGGCAGATATCCCTGATATGCCAGAGTCTGATTTGTAACTGCAGGAAAAAAATGCTGTTTGTTTGATTCAATCACATCTCGCCTATGGGAAGTGGTCAGCTTCACTTACTAGGGTGCAATCTCAGGTGCTCTATAGCAACAGTCTTTAAAATGTCATGGCTGCACGTACAGGTTGAGGAAACTCCCTTTGGATTAATTCTCTGGGTTTTCATTTGCTCTGAAGGTAACACTCAAAATCAATGGCAGCCTACATCTGCCAGCATAGCCATGAATTTGTTGTTTGGTTGTTGGTTTGTTTTTTTTTTTTTAAATTAATTTCTAAATTTAAAGCTTTTTATCTCTGAAACCCAGGTCTCACTCAAATGATAAATATTTCTGAGGTATTATCACTGAAAATCCTTGTTTTCTGCTTTCAGGTTAACTCCCCAGTATTAAAAGTGAGCTCAGAAGTAGTTCACCAAACTGGTGTTTGTGTAAACACTTGTATATACATTATGTAGATATGCTGTACTTACTTTGTTAGCACTGATAATTACTTAGGCTATTAGCTGAGTAAAAAACAAACCTGCAAACTATTTTCTTATATAATAGCTGTATAGAGCAATAGTATTAGAAAACCAAGGAGTAGACTTACAGGAAGGCAAGGAAAGATTCCCTGTTCACTGGGGACTGCATAAACTATGGCTGTATATTTTGTGTAAAATATTTGCTTTTTCAGTGTGAAAACAATGTTAGAGTGAGTCACTCCAAGAATCTTAAGGATTGTGCAGATTCTGCATTTTTTTCTATGCTGTGTGCCTAAAAAAAGACCTTCTTGATATTTATTGTGGTTACAAGATTACATATATATTATATTTATATAATATACTTGTAATGTAAATATGTATATTATACTGTATGTAATCGTTTCAAAAGTTGAACCAAGATGGCTTTTTTAATTAGTTTTCTTCAGTTTTGCTTCTGTTACATGCAGATAATTTTTTTTCAGTCCGTAATTGTTAAGAACTGTATGGCATTACATTTTAGCCTATGAATAAAATGAATAAAGAGATTGACAAGGTGTATCTCTGTGATTTCCTAATATGCTGCTTATAATGCAGCCTGCATTTCCCTCAGCTGGACTGAAAGAATAGCATTTACCAGCTGAATAGAAGTTCTAAAAGAACCTGAAAGCAAAAAATGTGAAATTGGGCATCGTAATAAACTACTACACAAGGATTTTCACTGTGAATGCAGTAGTTGATGTAGCACTGTAAACTGGCATGGTACTCTGGAAGCTACTACATGGTTTATTCCTTACATCGAAGAGCTTTAAATTTATCAGTAAATTCTGACTTTGCTACCTCTGAAAAGCAAAGGGCAGAGCCTAGTTAGGTTGTTGCACCATCAAAGAACCAAATTAATTAATTTGAGATAAATACAAGTCTCAGAAGCTGTGTGCTTCAAGAGTACAGTCTTGAACATGTCAGTGTGGG
The DNA here is from genome assembly GCA_025345505.1 of Todiramphus chloris collaris. Taxonomy (NCBI): domain Eukaryota; kingdom Metazoa; phylum Chordata; class Aves; order Coraciiformes; family Alcedinidae; genus Todiramphus; species Todiramphus chloris. Next base: position 44,043,718 of record JANVCC010000010.1, on the reverse strand, counting down.
AAGGTAATGTCAGACAAATTAAAAGGAGCAAAATCTTAAATGTATTGAAACCCTTAGCATCTTGATAAAATACCTTAGGGATAACTTTTGTTTTAGGAGGGAAATCCCAGATAATTTTCCATTTCTAACCTGTGAGTTTCTGAAGTATTTTTTGAAGTAATTTTGAAGTGCTTTTAGTTATATAGACCCTATCTTTAAATGCGAAGTGATGGACAGATGTCTGCTGCTACAGAAGACCTGTTAAAAAGAATGTGAGCAAGGTCTTGCTATCAAAGTGCACTTCTGTTTAAAGCATCACAAAGAGGACTAATGCTAATTAAGTGAACTGCTGAAGATTATTCTGCTGGGGGATATACGTCTTGTTTCTGCCCTTTTACCTGTCTCCTTGAACACTTTGAATGAGTATTTTGATTTTTCACTCATTTAAAGCACTGTTTCTCACTCAGTTGCTTCGTAATTAATAATTCTAATGAGCATGTTTCACCTCAGCTCCATGAAATTTTTTTCATGCTTGAGAAAGCCCAGAATGTATGTCCTGTCTGCTGACAGGTATTTGATTCATAATTTCATTTTAACCATGATTGAACATTCTGAAGCGCAGAAATTCCTTTAACCTGGTTCGGTCTGATGGGCCAGAAATGAAGGCACTATCTGTCCTGACTGAAGAAGCAGCACTGGTAAAAAAAACCAGCTAGATGGGGAAGTTCAAAAATATTAAAAATTGTTACTGTAAAATGGAACATCCAAGTCCTTAGATATTAATGAAATAACTGCTGAAGCAAAGTATGACACTGTATGTACAGTTGTTAAAACCAAGGGAATTCACATCGCTTTCATACTTGAATTTTGGGAGCAACTTGCTACTTTCTGTCCTTGTAGATAAAAAGTAAAGAAGAGTAGAGGGTAAGAAAGGGAGAGAGATGTTTCAGATCTTTATCTACTTAAAAGCCAGAATGTGTGTGTCACGTCAGTCATAACCACAGTTAATTTACCTTTTTATTTTTTAAGGAAAAGATCATTGCAAAAGGCAGTCATGCTTAAAAATTAAAGAACATCCTATTTGTGTCTTAATAATCAGAAATAGCCTAAGAATTAAATCATCCATGTGGAAAGTGAAAATAGATTTCCAATACAATTTACTGCAGAAGGCCTAAGATTTCTGAAACCAATATGCTTTGTGAAATCTGATTTCCTGAAAAAGGTAACAGAATCAGTCAGCATCAGTATGGCACAATTGAAGGGCATGTCATTACCTCCCCTCCATACTCGTCAATAAAGGTTGTCAAATTGAGTGAGGAGCAGGGCAGATATTACACAGTCTTGTTGCCTGTTTTGGTTTTTTTTCTCTGATGCATCAAAACTTTATCAATACCTAACATAGCATAATGCAGAAAAGGAAAAAAAAAACAAAGACAGAAAAAAGAACAAAGAAAATTTTTTTTAAAAGTTTACAAAAAGAAGTTGAACAATTGAAGTTGAACATATCTCCCTATTCTAAAGGAGCAGTAGTTACATGTTGGCTGATGAATCCTCATGCTATCCAAAGGGGAACACTGGTCTTGTCAGAGACCAGAGAGAGGAATCAGTTATGTTTGTGATAACAGTAGCAAAGAAAAGAAGGATGTGCTTGCAAGAGGGTTCTAGATACTCTGAAAATATTTGTATATGAAAGACTAATATCACTGTTCAGCTGAGATGCAGTGTACTCAAGAAAAGCTTCCTACTACTAACACCATCTTTGAGAAATTAGCACAAATGTAGCTATGCCAGTTTTAAAAAAATGCAGGAAATTTAATACAAACATTTAAAGGCCTAGACAGATTCTGTGGTTTGAGGGAAAAGGACGATGCAATTTACATCCTTTGCCACTGGATGGTGCTCATATTTCATGTGTTGGTAAAATGGCACCTTCAGGAGTGTTTAAAAAGGGAGAATGTTGTATTTTTTTTTTTTTTTTTTTTATCTATTAAGGCAGTGACCTGTTCAGAATGATCATGGTCTCACTAAAACTCAGTACTTTAGTAATCTTCTGTACCTTCAGCTACTTTCATAGATATTTGATTTTTTATATTCAGGAAAGAAAGGTGCAATAAATCTTTGATGGTAGTAAAAGCAAGAACGTGCTATCAGTATCCCAGTGCCAAGTAGAACACTTATTGGTCCTGAGAGCAAGCAGCAGCTGCTTGATTCAATATTTTGAAATCAGTAATTTTGTAAGATGCCTTTTTTCAAATATCCTATTACTTTCTATTTTCTTTTTTTTTTTTTTTTAAGTTATCAAATTAATTAGCAAATTGATTAGTAGAATAAGGGAATCTCAGAATATAATATTACTACTAACACTGGTAACAATATAAAAGACTTCAGTGCTTCTCCCTGTCATTGTCAGTAAATGTGGAAAGTTGCAGTGAGGTAGGTGAGAGCTGAGAGGGGCAGCAAGGGACACCATGAAGGGACAGCAGCTGAAGGAGTGACTCAATCCTGCAACTTTGCTTCTGAGAAGGGCAGCTACTGTGATATCTGGTAGTGCTTTAAAAGTAGTACAGCTGCTAAAACATGCTTTGGGCAGGTGTTTAACCCCTTGGGTGAGGAACATGTAAGGCATTTCTGGACCACCATCTCTTTCATCTGTACTGTATTCATCATTACTTAGTACTAAGTACCTGAAAAATATTAACTAAGACACTCTTGTCTCAAAACAGCATCGATACATGGGTTCATTGTTGATTTAAAAAAAAAACCCACAACATTATACAGAATGGCAATGAAATCTCCCATGCCATAGTCTTTAAATTATGGTGTTAAGAATTTATTCAGTGAAAAAAAAAAAAAAAAAGTACATATTCTCCCATTTTATTCAGTCCTGTACCTTTTTCTGCTTTTGAGATGTGTTTTGCATGTCTCATGTCCAATCCAAACTCAACAGGTGGAAAAAGAAGAATGTGTTTTCCATCACTAGAAGTTCAAGGATTAGAGATACTCTCTGAACTAAAAGAAGTAAACCTGATTAGCAAGAAGAAAAATGGTATGGAAAGAAAAAAGAAATTTGCTTCAAAGCTAGTCTAGCTGATGTTCAGGTTTTTGATTCAAGCAAAAGAGAACTATATGCAAAGGAAGAGTGAAGTTTGCAATCCAAAGAGTAAGGAATTAATAAAAAAATGTTAAAAGAGTGGTGAAAGGGGGTGGAACTGAAATGGAGCTCAATCAAAGAAGAAAAAAGGAAAAAGATGCTGCAGAAGTAAGACTCATTCAATAAATGACGAAGTGAAAATTGTGTAGGTAGTAGGTGACCGAAAGGATTAAGAGGTATGAAAAAAAAAGTACCTCAGAAAGAAAACAGGTTTTGATGGCTAGGTGAAGTATGATGAAATCAAGCCTCTAGAAGAAATAGTCTACGGTTAGATATGGCTGTTAAAGAGCGGTGGGGTTCAAGGGTGGTTGAAGTTTTGTTAACACAGGGGAGAGGAAGAGAGGAGGAATGAATCAGGACAAGAGAAAGCTGTCTGGAAAGAAAGACTTGGGCCGTGTCAGAATCAGTTTCTCTTTAAATACTCAAGTTGCTCTGACATACTGAAAAGCTTGGATATTTTTCATAAAGCATTTTGAGATGTTCAGGGGAAAGATGTTAAAAATTATTTTATCTGTCTGATTTGAAGACAAAGCTGTCAGGGTAGAATAGCAGGTAAATTGTGCCATTAATTTAAGGCTTAAGGAGAAAAATAATTACTTAAAAAACCAGAAAACTGAATGTATGAGTATATGAGGTGAAGAAAAATGACAGCTTGTGACTAAAAGCTCTGAGTTGAAGACCACTGTGTTACTGTGATTTAACACTGTAGTAAATCTCCAGAGCATTTGCCTAGCATCAAGGTTATGAATAGTCACAGCCACTACTCTCAGCCTTGAAATTAGCCAAAAACTCAAAGCACCTAAATAATACAGATTTTATCGCCTGGTCCCTGTAATGGAAACCAGATACCCAGCCTCCCATATGCAATGCATCTGGGCAGTGAATTGTTCCAAAATTATAGATCTATAAATGGGCAAGATTTTGTGTGGGACTTAACTATGATAGAACTCCTTGTTCTCCAAAAGGGAGAAACTAAGGCACTCTGGAGAAACTGCCAAGTCAGATGGATGAGACATTAAATGTCTGTGGGTCTTTACAGAAACTGAGTGTTCATCTCTGTTCAAGTATAAAATATTTTGACTATCCATGATTAATAACATGGATACTTCATTTAATGAAAATGTCAAGAATGTTCTGCTCTCCCCTAGGCAAAAAAAAAAACAAACAAAAAAACATAAAAAACAAACTTCCAACCTGTCATAAAAAATACAGTGGCTTGCAAAAATGTAAGCAACGTATATACACACTACCTATACCTAAACCTATGTATAAACATAAGCATAAATGTAAACATATATCCAGCTACAGTTCAACAAACTTCCTGAAACAAAAGGGATGGAACAGCTGACACTTAAAGATCAGTCTTTACTTCTGAAGAAGATTAATTTACAAGTAAGATTATTCCATAAAGAGTCTTAAAAGTGGCAAATGACTAAAAGTGATAAAGAGCAAGCTTTTGAATTAGAGAAATAAGAGGTTTCTTGAGGTATGTTTTGAAATTTCATAAGGAACTGTAAACTCTTCCCCAGATCTCAGATCCTCTAGAGTCAGCTTAACAAGGTCTCCATATACCTCATAGCTGTCTCAGTTCAAGGTCAATCTCTCATACATCGTAAATCACACATTGTTACATGCTTCCTTTTGATTTTGATCCTCTCTGCTGCCTCAAGATTTCTCACATGGTTCCCATTTTCACCACATACTGCACAAACAGCTGTGCTGGCATACTGGATGTGGTAGTGTGGAGACAGGAAGTAAGGGCTGGGAGCAGGAATTGCTTAAGCCTGCACTGCCACTGAAGAAAGCAACATGGAATTTTTCTTTCATCCTTAGAAACAGGCCTGTCTATGAAAATTGTCTTACGAACAACTAAACAATAGCAAAAGTATCCACAGTCTCTTGTGGATTTACATGATTTACTGTTGGTAAGTAGCTGAAAATTAGCCAACACATGGGGTACAGATATATGGCCACAGAACTATATAAAAAGAGCTGCTGACACTAAATCATGAGTTTATCACAACCATTAAAAACCAACAGAATGGACTAAATTGCAATTCTTAAACTTCTTTCCACAGCCTTTTCCTTCTGCCTTCAAAATATCTTTTTCTAGCCTTACATATCTGTCTTTTCCCCATTACACAATCACCAACCTGCACGACTCCCTTAACAGTTTTAGTGAAGTACCCGGAATCTGCAGATGCATCCTAACTGCGTTTATCACACACATACAAATGACAGTCTAACTATCTGCACTGGTTTTCTTAATTGCCTTTGCAGTTTGAATGCAGAGAAGCTGAGTTGATGCTGCCATGCTGGACAGAAAACACTTAAGCTAATATTACACAGGTCAAAAGGAGTCTGCTCCGTATCACACTTTGGCAGTGTACACATGCTTCATCTTTCTGTACTGGCCATGTAAAGGACCCAGGGATCTAGTTCTTATTCTCTGAAACACTTCAAAACAATCTTAGATGAAGAACCTGCTGCAGGATGTGCTATCAAAAAACAACTGAATAAATCTAGAAGTTTGGTGAGGAGGAGAAGGAGGGTGGTTTTGTCTTCCTACTCTCAGTCCTGCCTGCTTTGGTATTCATCAGATATTTACAGGCAGATCCAATTCATTAACCCCGCAAAACACTTCAATTTTCATTCCAGTTTACTTTTTGTTAGGTTGCGAATTAATCTGATTCATCACAGGATGGAATGGGTGAAAGCACAGGTGCAGGAGGGAGGAGGTGACTGTACCGTCAGGAAAGGAATAAACAGAGTGGAATGGGAGATGGAGCTCTCCTTTTGGAAATAGTGAAATTATTATATCTTCTCAATCATGTAACATTAGCTCAAGATGGAGATGTATCACTGGATAATTAGAATTTTGGCCTAGTAGGAACAATTCTCAGATACACTATATCATTAAAAGGCTATACTATGTGCACATGAGCTTTCATAGAATGTATTACTAATTGAATTCATAAAGTGCATTCTTATTAAAGCAGGTTAACAATCTTCTAGCACAATTTGTGAGGGAAATCTTAGTACCATATCATGCCTTTAATGGGAATTTAATAATTTGCCACTCCAATTTTTAACTCTGTTTACTTTGTTGCTGCTGAATTGACACAGTAGGTTTCCCTGTCTTGGTGTGTGCTTGAGTGTGCTTTTTGACCCCTCATCATCACAGTCTTGGCTAATTTTGTTTTACAGAACTTCATAACTTAGTATATTGGGTTTGACTGAGATGTAGTTAATTTTCCCCATAGCAGTCCTCATAGTGCTGTACTTTGTATTGGATGCTAGAAAGGTGTTGATAACATGCCTGTGTCTTCGCACTGCTCGCACACCACCGAGGCTCTTTGCTCCAATGTTTCCCCCTCAGTGGGATGGGGTGCGCAAGATCCTGGGAGGGGACGCAACTGGGACAGCTGACCCAAACTGACCAAAGGGATATTCCATACCATATAACATCAGCTCAACAAGAAAAGCTAGGGAAAAGCAGGGAGGCATCTACTTATTCTCCAGAGCAACCGCTATGCCATTTCCAGGAGCCCTGCTTTCTGGAAAAGGGGCCAGACATTGCTTGCTGATGGGAAGTAGAGAATAAATCTTGTTTTCCTTTACTTCCATTCATTCAGCCTTTGCTTTGCTTTCATTAAACTGCCTTTATCTTGACCCACAGTTTCTTTTTTCCATCTTATTTTCTTCTCCTGTCCTGCTGAAAGGAGGGGAGTGATAGAGTGGTTTAGTGGGCACCTGGCATCTAGCCAAGGTCAACCCACCACACTTAGCTATGGGAACCCATTTTTTGAGTGCTGCCCAGGCAAAATACTTCAGAAACTCATCATGTGGTGTGACAGATTTTAAGACTGTGTCTAGAAATGGAGAAAAATGCATAATGAAAATGTAACTTCAGTGTCCTTGCTGGCTGTATGCATAATTGTTCATAAGTGTACATCATGTAGACCTCAAAGACACAAAATCAGAATAAAACCAGAAGGGTTTGCAACTATGTTAGACAGTTGAGTTTCTTCAAATGAAAGATTTGAAGAAAAATGACGAGTAACATAGTGCTCTCAGAGGTAAGCATGCCCTTTCTCAGAAGCTTCAGGAGCAGATCTTTGGCAGAAGGTTGACCCCTTTATCAACATAAAGTGAATCAGCTTCTCAGGAGCATGTTTTCTGTGGAATGTATGCAAATAGCCAGAAACTCAATGAGATGGTGATATGGTGATGAATTGTAGCTTACAGTTCACAATCTGGCCTGTCAGACAGATACAGTAAAAGATACCTATTATTCCCTCAAGATACTGTTTTACTGCACAAGGAGAAACAAGTACTCAGCTTCCGTGAGACTTGGGTGTAAATCTTTAATGCGAATAGAACAAAAGTCAAGGAAACCTCATCTGGTCTCAGAGATTTTGAGCATTCTTAGAATTACCTTTTATGACAGAAGTAACTTGTGGGGCAACATCACTCTGTCCCCCCAGTCTGCATCTCCCTTAACCCAGAAGACTTAAGATAATTGTTGAAAAAGGAAGAGAAATGCAACAGCAATAAAATGAGACACTAAATGAGACACTCAGTTATATTTATCTCAACTTTCCTTTTTTAATGGACAGAATACAGGTGTAAACCCCTCCAAAACTAAGAAAAGTCCTCTATTCAGTTTTTGTCTTGCTTGGGTGACGTAGGGGTGAGTCAGATGGTGCATAATAAACTAAATTAATTAACCCCTCATTTTGTTAACTGCAACTCTTAAGGAGAAAATGTGATATCTCATGCTCTGTATATGCTACGATGAGTAAAGCCTTGAAAGTGGGACGGAAGATTTAAGTTTTAATCTTCTGTTTATTTTACTGGGTGTCACTCATATTAACCCTGTGAAAACATATCCCTATGCCACCATTAAAGATAAAGATTTCAATTTTTGAATCTTCCATGTACTATGCATCCTGGCTTTCATGTCACATATTTGAGCCAAATTATTCAGTATGTGCCAGTATCTTTTCCATTTTCAGTGGTCTGGCCCCTAATTTACATTGACAGCTTAGTCTTGAACTAATATAGCTGCATCATCTACAGCACTAGAAATAATTCATCTGTGCTGGCAAGTACGTACTTTCCTCATGAAGGAGTCAGTTCTACTCATTGGTAGCTACTATTAAGACTAAATTATTCTGTTTGTAAAAAAACCCCAAACTTTTGGTGAGACTATATGTTCTATGGGAGGGGAAAAAAGTATGACTTGTAGGTGGCTGGCTGTATATGTGACATTTTCCCACCTTTAACTTTTCATCTCTACCTTATTTTAAAAAAAGATAGGAGTTAGAAAGGGTTGATTCCAGTGAAGCCAGATTTGTTACCAAACCTGTGAGATTGTCACCTTTGCAATGAGTAATGCTTGGTAATGTTGTAAAAACCTCCAAACCAGCATAGGTGAGGACACTTCTGGTGCAGATAGAGCTGTTCTGTTTCCATGAGATACACCCCCTTCCCAGCAAGGGCTCTAGTCCTGGGAAGGGTCAGGTACTGGCCTACAGGAGGCAGGGTACTGTCAGCAATTGGGAATGACAGAACAAGTATTGTGAGAGCTGTTAAAAAAACCTGTGCAGTGCAAAGGGCTTTGCACAACATACACAGGACGTCCCTGTTTTCTGGAATTATGACAACACTGACTTTCCAACAGTTTAAGCCTGGAAGAATGAAAGAATAGTTTAGATCATTTTAGCCCCTTCCCAGAACTGTGAGGTCCATGATGCACATTGTTATTTTTTTAACTTATTTTTTTACATTAAATCTGTAGTTGCATAAAGCTCAAATGAGAGGATATGTAATCTCCATTTTGCAGGGAAGACAAAGAATATAAAGATCACAAATGAAGTTTGTGACAGATCTAGATCAGATCACACTCATTGGAAAGGAGAGGAAGGAATAGACACTTTCCTTGTGAAACCAAAGAAAGAAGTATGTCCTTACTTCAAAATGTATTTGGTTGGGTTTAGGAGATGCTGGATAGTGATGCAATTTCACATGGCTAGTGCAGAGCTGGCTAGCTCCATAGCCCTTGACCAATGTGTTTATCTTAGGTTTTCTTCTGTGCTTGTTTTATAGCTTTTTTGAACTAAATAGAGGCAGCAGTTACCTAGCTTAATTGAGGATTTTAACTACATTTTTTTTCCCGTTGCTTTTGCCTTTAAGATGGGAAAAAAATTAATTGGGGCTTTTTCCTTTAAAGGTAGAAAATTCAAATGCATGCTGACATTTCCTGATGGTGTGTAGTTATGTGTAGCCCCTGACTGTCCTTTGGGAGAATGAGATTATGTGGCAACAGATGCTGAACAGATAAATGTGCATATGGAGCTGTGGCATAAGGTGAATGAATGTCCAAACAGCTGAACACCAAGAATGTCATGACAAGCATACAACACAAGCTTGAATCCTGTTTCACATATGCAACAACTATCTACAAAGAATTGCTTCAAGTAACTGACAGGAGAGGATTTCTTAAGGTTCAAATGCAGAATTATGCATCAGAGAATACCAATTCTAAGCCTAACTTTGACACAGATTTCTTGTATGACATTTCTAATTCATCTTTCTTCATATCTGTTATTTTCTCCATAAAGTATAAATATTTAGCAACCCATATTTTAGCATTCCCATAACAATAAATTCTTTACTGTTACATTGAAGACAGTCACAAAAAGATAGTAAGTATTCTTTTTCTAGTTAAGAGAAGTTTTCTATTTTTAGTATTGTTTCTTTTCAAGAGGGCATAAGGGACTCTAGCTGTACTTGAGTGTAATAAAGTTAGATAAGCAGTGATAAAGTGCTAGACTTCTTACAGTCAGTATTAGACTCAGGCAGCTTCGCAGGCAATAGAGATACTGTTGACCTTTTCTCTCCACAGAAAACAGTCACCACTAACTTAGCCAAAATATAGATTTTTTTTTTTTTTTTCCTTTTTTTTTTCTGTATCCTGGGATCTCAGGTAATGCTCAGGCAGATTTTATCCTAAGCCAGATATTCTAGGAACCACTTGAAGAGATAAATATATACTCTTTATTTCTCTGAAGGAGGCTGGCTTTATACTTTTGTAATAAGGTGTGTATTTCATTTCACTTTCCTTTTTAATTAGGCTGTGGCTGGTCAGGACAGAAATCCTCTTTCAAGGGAAGGAGTCACTGATGTACTGTTCCAATTTTCTACTAGTGTTACTGCATTGGGAGTGGAATATACAACCATGAATCCAATCACTATAGTAACAATAATAATGACCTGATCTGCAGAATAAGAAAATTATGCCCCTGCATAAGCAGAAGAAAATTCAGGTAAATTTTAAGATTTCAATCAAATGTTTGCTCATAAATTCAAAGCAAAATAGTAAAATACCAGCTTAGATTAACAGATTTATTAACAAATGTTTATTTCCATTTCTTGTGAGTCCTTCTTATCATACTGTTAAAGTGGTTCTGGCCCAAAGATTTGCTGAGAAGAGCACTGATTCCAATCTGTGCAACACATCTGGCAAAACACTGCATAGCTCTTGGGAAATAGATTAATGGAGACAGAAATATGGATAGGTACAGAGATAGATCAGTCAATCCCCATGAAAACCATTCCTCTCAATGACAGAAATGCCTCAGTGTTGTCTGTGACACTGATCTTTTTTCTCCATTATGGTGGTATAGAGCACTATATTCTGGGCAGAGCGTCTACCCTTTTCATTCTCTGAAGTGTAGTCATAAGTGTGCATCCAGCCCATTCAACACAGTGTGGTGTATAATATTTCAGTTTTATGGAAACAGGCTTGAGGTAATCCTGTTTAAAGTGGGTTAGACAGAATGATGCATAATGCTGCCCCATACAGAATAGGAGCTTAAATAAGCATCCTTCAGGGACGTTAGCTGTAGATTTTCTCAAGTGGTTTAGCACTATACTTTGGCACTCTTACTCCAAGTTTGATTCAGTCAACATCACATAGAGTGAAGGGAATGCAGGCAAGGCTGTTTTCATTCAGAGGACTATGGGGAAAAAAAAAAAAAAAAAAAGGTTTATGTGCAGGATTCAAAGTGCATTTGGAATTTTGAAATCAATTTGCAAAGATGACATGGTGAAGTTGGTAGTTGCTTGGAAATTGTTTGTGAAAGAAAGATGCTCATTTGGTAAAACAAATTTTCTTTAAAATATCCCCTTTTTTACATCTATTTCTGGTAAAAAACATTCAGACAAATAAGATGAGAACATCCCATTTTGCAACCTTGTACTAAAGCCTGATTTTATTCATAATGGTAGGATATAGTTCTCTTTTTTAGGAAAACTCTACCATGTATAGACGGCAAGCAGTTTTAGTGTCTTTTGTATTCAATGAAATAGTAGCTCTACAGTTAACGTACATGCAGATGTTGAGACCTCAGCTGAAGCAGTTATTCATAGATAACTGCAGGTCATATCAGGCTTGATTTTCTTATTTTTTCTTATTATGGGGAACTGTGCATACTCAGCTCCTCACAAAACTAAAGCAGTTGTTTTCTCCATTGTGTTGTGGTTAATAGTCATATTTAGACTCTGGCAGGTTATACAGTCATAAAAATGAGTCTATTTTTGGCAGTGGGGATATTGTGATGCTCGTGGGAATGAGGTGTTTTGCTGATAGTTTTCCTCAACCCACTACAGAAACTGCCGGTGATGGGTAGGTCAGCCAATTGGAGACACTTGCCAGAGCTGTGGATTTCATGAGGCTAACTTTCATTTGAAAGTAAGTTTTCCCTCTCCTTGTAAAATGTGTTTGTTCTTCAGAATGATTTCATTCTAACTGATAGGCTTGGACTTCAAATAAAAGTATCAGTGTATTAGTAATATCCCTCCAGATAACTTGTCAAATGACCACCCACACAAAATAATAGGAGTCAGAAGACATGTCTCAAATTCACCAAGAACCTCAGAAGATACTGCAGTTTGCCATTTCTGCTGCCTGTGCATTTTCATAGTTTCTTTGAATCAGACTTCTGAGCTTTGGAAAGATCCATATCGTGGACACAAAAAGACACAGTACAGCATAGTCATGTAGCTGCCGAAAATGTACAGTACTGCTAGCCAAGTAAGTTAAGCAGAGAAGAAAAAAATTACATGCAGTGCTGTGGTATGTCATTTTGTCTATTAACAGGGGACTAGAGTAACCCCTAGGATATAGAAAAATCCAGTTATCTATAGATCTTCAATTTCTTTTCTCCATGTACAGAAAACAAATTTAATTTTAAGAGATGAAAGGAAACATCTTTCTAAAGGTGAACAACACCATCACCTTGAGAATTTTGCAGCTATTTATTTCAATCTTCAAACATACAACAAAAAGATATTTCTTTCTCTCTGCTGCTGCAAAGAAATGCATACTTACCAGGTAGTCACATTTTGCTATGAGGAAAAATTAATTTTCCTAAATCAATGGTTACAACTTTTCTAAGTATATGGTTTTTTGTTTTAGTGGAGGAAGACGAATGATTTGATATAAAAATGGTCTGTTCTCTTTTCATACTTGGAAAGTATTTTTTATCCTTGTGTACAACAGAAGCCAAATAATAAATAATTTCAAACAAAACAATTCACTGCTTCATATTTTCTGAAAACCACCCAATGCGAACCCTAATGTATCTTTTTAAACTTCACAAGGAGTGGTGTATTTTTTCTCAGTGAGTCCCACAAAGTCAACACTCAGCAATCAGGAGAAATGCATGTGTAAGTGATTGTTTTGAGTGGGGAAAAGATATTGAAAATCAGCTGATATATAATATGAATGCTAAAAGATTTCATGATAATGTAGGAGTCTGTTTGGCAAATGTATTTTACAGGGTAAACATTGTCTAGAAGTGGGATATAATATTGCAATGTGTCAGTGGTTGCTGCTCCACCTATTGCACAAGAAAAACATCATCTCCACTAGTTCAAAGTAATTCCTATATTCTAAGGGATGGGGATTTGGTGCCAAGTTAGTTAAGGGACAGAACTCGTGGGCTGCACAAGAAGGAGAATCAAGTGATACTTATTGTAAAATTACAACAGACTCTGCCTGTATTTGAGACTACATTGCTGTGGTTTAGCACAATGCCTTTTCCTTGCAGCCAAGGAAAAGTTGCTGCACCCATGAATCTTAGCTTAGTAGAGTAAGACATCCTCATCAGTACCCAGCTCTGCCTATTCTTAAGAGACCATCCAAAACCCATTTAACAAAGGTGCTAGGAACATTTGAGCTATCATACTCAATTCTGAGAAAGGAGAACACTTCCAGGAAACCTCTATTCCAGAATGGAGGTGAAAAATGAGCTGCCTGTAAATGCCATTCTGAAGAGGAAAGATCACAGTTGGCTGAAGTAGGTAGGCTGCTAATGCCTGGGGGAACAGAGAAAGGGGAAGAATCAAACCAGAACTGTTTGAAAGTGAACTTGATACCAATGATTTTGCACAATACTGGATGCCCAAACCTGAACAGCCTTAATTTGAACCGGGAAAACTCTCATTTCTATTTGTCAGAGTAGGAACTGCATAGCAGGAAGTCAAAAGAAAGATCCAGTAAAACTTCACACAAGATAGTGTCCCCAAGAAAGGGGAACCATACTGCTCAATTTTGCCGGCCCTGTGACAGACTAGTGCTGTGTAGCTCTTGTGTGCACAGGTGCTATGTGAAAAGTTTGGCCTTCCTCTGGCAACTTTCCTTGCTATTCCTACTGTGCAAAAGGAAGCTTTGGGGGAAGTGGAGCAAAGCTGTTGGCAATAAAGCATGCATTTAAATTGAAGCATAGTAAGAACCACATGGTAATGTATGAACAATGCCTAATAAATCATTAATCACTCTTATTTTCCGGAGCAGAACATTATTGTTGGTATAACAGCATATGGTTACTCTAATGGAAGATGTAGACTGGAAAGCAAGAAACCATTTGGATGGTGCCAGCCATAACAGTCTGTTAGGGTTATTTGCTTAACTGTAAATTTGCTTCGGGTTTAATGGTAGACACTTTATCTTTCCTGTTTTCTGTTGCTGCTGTCAGCAACTGCATAAAAGTCAACTTCTTGTTGTCTAAAAGGTCAGGGAGAAATACTGTGCTAATTATTCAGAGCTGGACACATTTATGAGCAATTTCTTTTGTAGCAATTCAAAAATGTTCTGTAAACATCTCCAAAAATTACTGAAAGTTTAGGCCTGAATGGAAATACATGGCTATTTATAGTCCTAACAAGTGATCTGGGGCTATATATGCAATATGATTGGTAACAAGCATGTGGCTTCACACTTTTTAGAGCTGTTTCCCCAGTAAATCTCCCTTGGATTATGAAAATAGAAGAGATTAAAAATCTGAACATGCTGAAATGATAGTGATTCTAATTTTAAAGCTGGTGTGTGGGGTTTAATTATACAGAAATAATGTGTTGATGAGTATCGTAAACCACCTTATCTTGAGTTTCTTTGTCATTTGTACCCATTTACTGCAATCTTACCATTCAGACATACAATGTACATAATAAAATTCAAATATTTCAATAAAAAAGAATCTTTAGCCTATGTCATTGTTGATTTCCTCAAAAATCTTTCCAAGACAATGTCCAAAATAAGACGCATTAAAAGGAAATCACTAGTCATGCACAGAATTCACACATTTTGGTTGGATGCAGACCTCTGTGTTTATAAAACAAATCTGTTTGCCTTTTTCACCTCTGCAAGCACTGTAAATTTTTGCCTAGCTTTCCTTGATTTTGGCTGTTGCTTTTCCAACCTATCACTGACATTTAATACCCCTCTAAAGAATTAACATAGATCTGAACTAGATAATTTTTTAGGAAATGGTCTAGCCTTTATTTAAAGACCACAGATTACATAGAATTCATTGCCTCACTAGGAAAGCTATTTCAGTGCTTATCTACTCTGTGTTAAAAAATGCATTCCTCAATATTTGTCTGAATTTGTCTTACATTACCCTCCAGCCATTGCATACTGTAAAATTTCTTCCTGTTAAAGATGCTTATACTCTATTCCACACTTACCTACAGACTGTAATAATATTATCTTTATTTTTCTCTTGAATAAACACCAGATGTGGACATTATCATCCAACAATGATTTCACAAATGCCATGCAGAGAAAGGCAGTAGGAAATCACAGTACCTACACTTGTACCTTCCAATCCTTATGTTCTGCTTACACATAAGAGATTTACGGTGACAGTCCCAAAAACTGCATTTGCCAGAAGGCAATTTCAACTGATTATGCTTCATCTGGTTATCTTAGTATCTTAGTCACTACTTTTCAAAAATCACCTTCCAGATAGTGTAGCCTATTGTCTTTGTTTTTGTCTGCACAGACTTTGCACAGATGCACATGGATATTGACAAGAATTAATCTTTCATTATTCAGTACTGCAGTGGGATGACCTTGGCTGGCTGTCAAGGTGCCTACCTAGCCACTCTCTCCCACTCCTCAGCTGAACAAGGGGACAATATAAGATGAAAAAGCTCATAGGTTGAGTGAGGGAGGTCTCTCACCAGCTGTCACCACAGGCAAAAGAGACTCAATTTGAGGAAGACAATTTAGTTGGTTGTTCATTAAAACCAGAGTAGAATAATGAGTAACAAAACCAAAAATAAACACATCTTCCCACCACCACCCCTTCTTTTCACATTTCACTTATCTTCTGACTCCTCTACCTTCTCCCTGCCATGTGGTGCAGAGGAATGGGGAATGGAGTTGTAGTCAGTTCATGATGTTTCTGACCTGCAGCTCCTTTCTCCTCATGCTCTTTGACTGCTCCATTCTGGGGCACCTGGAGCAACTGTTTCCCCTCCTTCTTCACTGACCTTGATGTCTGCATGGAAGTTTCTCTCACATTCTTCTTACTCTTCTCTTTCATCTGCCATGTAGTGTCTTTTACCTTTTCTTAAATCTGTTTTCCCAGAGGTGAAAGCCCCAGAGAGGCTCAGCTGTGTCCTGCAGAGGGTTGGTTGAAGTCAGCTACTCACACGGGGCAGTCCTGTCCTCTTCTCACAGAGGCCCCTGCAGCTTCCCCTTTGCCAACACCTGAGCACCTTCAGCCCATATATCCACCTCTCACTTTTGTGAAATGCACATTTAAGAATTATCTTTAAAATACACATTAATCACACAATCTGCACAAACTTCACTTACATCAGTAAAAAGAGTTCCCCACAACAAAGTCAAACTAATATCATCACTGTACTGACAAAGGTGGACAATATACACACTTTCTCCCTTCGTCCCTTCACTACATTACAACAACAAAGAATTCACAGAATCACAGAGTCATGGAATCACAGAATGTCGTTGGTTGGAAGACACCTTCAAGATCATCTAGTCCAATCTTTGATCCAATCCTGCAAGCTCACCATTAAACCGTGTCACTAAGCACCGTGTCCACACACCATTTAAATGCATCCAGGGATGGTGACTACTGCACTGCCCTGGGTAGATCATTACAATGTTTGATAACCCTTTCAGTGAAGAAAAGTTTCCTAATATCCAACCTAAATCTGCTCTGGCGCAGCTTGCATCCATTCCCTCTGGTCCTGTCACATGTCACCAGGGAGAAGAAGCTGTCCACTTCTTGCTCCAACCTCCTTTCAGGTAATTGTAGAGAGCGATAAGGTCTCCCCTCAGCCTCCTCTTCTCCAGACTAAACATCCCCAGCTCCCTCAGCCTCTCCTCATTGGACCTGTACTCTAGGCCCTTCATGAGCCTCTTTGCCCTTTTCTGGACATGATCCAGCACTTCTATGTCCTTCTTATAGTGAGGGCCCAGAACTGAATGCAATATTCAAGGCATGGCTTCACTAGTGCCAAGTACAGGGGGACGATCACCTCCCTATTCCTGCTGGCCACAGTGCTTTTAATACAAGCCAGGATGCAATTGGCCTTCTTGGCCACCTGCATACACTGCTGACTCATATTTAGTCGACTATCAATCAATACCCCCAGGTCCTTTTCCAACTTGCAGCTTTCCAACCACACATCCCAAAACAGTTTTGTGAAACGCAGTAGTTAATCATCTTTCTAGAACCTTTTTTCATGAGCCTTTTATAGTGTTCTCTCAGACAGTTTTCAGGCGACATAGTAACATTTGATATAGATGATTAAACTTAGTGTGTATAAGAAAACACAGTACCAAAAGTTATGCCAAAACATCGGGCTGTATTTTAACTGGCAGAATTATTAAGAATTTGAAAATGTGTGCAAAACCCCTCTCTGGACCAATAAGTATGGACAGAAGAACAAAAAGAGCAAAGAGTGGTTTTTTGCTCACCCCCCTTGTGTTTAGGAAAAGTTTATTGTCACACAGGTTTTTCAGAAACTGTGTTTGAGGCAGTGGAGGCTGTACAGTGTCAATATCAAACACTCCCTCCCTTCTACAATGAAGGATCTAATTTGGGGACATAGAATCCTTGTCTGAATAGGTCAAAAACTAGAAACAATTGGTACTGTTAAAATAATAAGTGTACAGAAGAAGGAAAACATGAAATATTATAAAGAGTATAGTCTGTAGGAATTTGTCCTGGAATCTGCAGCAATACAGCCTTTGACTTCACTAACAGATGTCCATCCTTCCTTTTCCTCATGTGAAGAATCTTCTTCTCTTAGCCTGTTACTGTGTCAATGCTTTTGCTGCTGTGACATCCTTATGACCTTGTATACCAGCCTTAGGATCCATGAAGGACTTGCAATCCCAGTGTAGGGTCTCCTTGCACTATATTTTTCAACAGCATGAAAAAGTACCATTTTTCTCTATCATGAGTCTTTGTGCCAGCTGAATTGCAGAGAACAGGAAAGAAGTTGTCCCTTAGTATGAAAACATTAGCCACGTCATCAAGCAATGTTAATTTCTCTAATTCTGTTGCTCAACGACAGCCTAGAATATGGTACCGTACATTTAAGGATACAGTCATAAAGAACAGCATAATTTCCATTGTGTTTATATAAAGTTAAAAAATGTTTACATATTATGAAGAGTAGATATCATCTGTTCCATGTTGGATTAGGTAATCTTTCCTATTTAAGTATATCTACTCAAGTAATTGCCTTTCCACACATTTCAGAGTTGTCAGATGAAACACTTGCTCACTGTTATTGTCATCAGAATGAGTTTTAAAAGGACCTTTAAAACCTTTGGGGTTGCTTCTATAATTGTAACCAAAGTTAATACTCTGAACTAAAATACTCTATTAAAAAAAAAAAATGGTATATTTTTATTCCAATAGTAGGAAATACAATACTCAATAATAAGATTTTATGTCATGAAAGTCTCTTTCTTACATGCATACTTACTGTAAATGTGGATCATACTGTATTCTTAAAGTTATTTTAAGAAAATGAAGGTGGCATGGTATTTTAACTTTGAAAATGTTGCTTTTCCTCAGTTCTGATCCATGTACCATGACCTGAAAATGACACTGAAACAAGAAGTAAAGCTATTTATTGTAGAGATAATTAATATAGACAGTAGAATCAATGCTATGCTATGAATTAATTAAAAAAAAAAAAGTGTAGTTGATAATTTTAAAGCTTTAAAACCAGAATAAGTAAAAATATCTGAAACACACTCTGGCAGCCTCATTTCACCAGACTCACGCTACAGATTCTTACTTTTCATTGATTTAAAATTGAAGTTAATAGTTTTAGTGAAAAGAAAGTGTTTAAGCCCAGATGCACACCTCTAAGTCTTCGATGATAAAAGATTACTTCCTCCATAGGAACTTCAGAAAAATGTGCAATTTTCAGAGATCTCTGTGAGCTGTCAAGTACAGAAAAAATTGAGGCTCCTACCTCAGATAGCCTATAACAGTATATAAAATAAAGATGCACTTGCCATTTGGTCAGTTAAGGAATTGTCTATCACTTTCATGGGTCTTCAGGAAAATTTATAAAACTTTGATTTTTCTCCCTTATCTTAATGATTGGAATAATAATTTTGTCTTTTCATATAAAAATACATGGAATCATCAAAGGTCATCAAGTCCATCTCTGTATGGATTTTCTGGCTCATAGTTCATAAGCAAGTTTTAGTAACATCTAATAGTGACTCACAGGGGTGGTGGAAAGGTGGGGTGTGCAGGGTGGTGGTGTGCAAGTGACTCAGCCTCAACCTTGGTTTGCCTATCTATGGGCCTATCTATGCGGAGACAACACATACAGAGCTGTGTAGATGGCTCATCCCTGAGTTGTCGATAAGCCCCAGACCAAACAGGGCAATGCTGAATCATACAAAGAACCAAAACCTAAGCTGAACCCTGAAATTCCTAAACAAATGCTATGCCCTGAGTCTCAATTCAAACCACTATTTGGCTTCCCGAGATAGTAAGAACAAGAGAGCCTGAAGGGTTTCAGTGGTGGTTTCAGCAACAACTTTGTATCCAGATGACATAATCCAATCAGGCATAGTTTTTCCACAACCACCTGGAGGGTTTCAGCCAACAACCTGGTATATTCAAATTGTATAATCAGTCATGGTAAACCAGGGGATAAAACTCCTAAAGTTTAGCTTAGGAATTGGGAGTTGCCTCTCCAACACTCACCTGTATGGAGACCCTTCCCTTGGTCAGAACATTGGCCAAGCTGACTTTTCTAAGATTGAGAGCTCTTACCTGGAATGGTAAGTAAATATTTAGTTAGTAAGTTTGCAAAAGCAGATGATTAAATAACACGGGTGATTAACTAACACATGTATAATATTTATCGTGCTTTCTAGTTATAGTATATTTTTGCTTTTAAGTTGTAATAGTGCATTCTTCCATCGTATCCATAAAAACCTGTATTAGTGGCATATTAGACTTCAAAGAGGTGGTTTCCTTGGGCTTTACAGTTAAACCTGTGAGCCCAAATAAATAATTTGCTTAAACCTCACAGTGCAGTCTCTTTTCAACACAAACTGTCTACCCAACATTATCATGACCACTAAACGGTGTCCTGAAGTGCATGTCTACATGTCTTTTGAACACCTTCAGAGATGGTGACTCCACCAACCCCCTGGGCAGCCTGTTTCAATGCCTTGCCACTCTTTTGGTATATAAAGTTTTTCTAATATCCAATCTAAACTTCTCCTGGTGCAATTTAAGCCCATTACCTCTTGTTCTATCACTAGTTACTTGGGAGAAGAGATCAACACCCATCTAACTACAATCTCCCTTCAGGTAGTTGTAGAGAGCAATATCGTGTCCCCTCAGCCTCCTCATCTCCAGACTAAACAATCCCAGTTCCCTCAGTTGCTCCTCATAAGACATGTTCTTCAGAACCCTCACCAGCTTTGTTGCCCTTCTCTGGACCCAGCACCTAAATGTCTTTCTTATACTGTGGCACCCAAAACTGAACTCAATACTCAAGCTGTGGCCACACCAGTGTCCACTATAGGGGCATGATCACTTCACTACTCCTGCTGGAGACACTATTTTTGATACAAAACAGGATGTCATTGACCTCCTTGGCCACCAGGGCACACTGATAGCTCATGTTCAGCTGTCTTTTCTCCAGCACCATCAGATCCTTTTCTGCCAGACAACTTTCCAGCCACTTTTCCCCAAGCCTGTAGCGTTGCCTTGAGTTGTTGTGACTGAAGTGCAGGACCCAGCACTTGGCCTTGTTAAACCTCATACAATCAGCCTCGGTCCATCGATTCAACCCATCCAGATCCTTGTTCAAAGTCTTCCTACCTTCCAGCAGATCAACATTCCAACTCAGTTTGGTGTCTGCAAACTTACTGGGGGTGATCTTGATCCCCTCATCCAGATCATTCATAAAGATATTAAACAAGACTAGACCCAAAACTGAGCCCTGGGGAACACCACTTCTGACCAGTCACCGACTGGATTTAAGCCCATTCACTACAACTCTCTGGGCTTGGCCATCCGGACAGTTTTTAATCCAGTGAAGAGTACACCTGTCTAAGCCATCAGCCACTAGCTTCTGTAGGACAATGCTGTGGGAGATGGTGTCAAAGACTTTACTAGAGTCAAGGTAGACAATGTTCATAGCCCCTCCCTGATCCACTAGGCAGGTCATGTGGTCATAGGAGATCAGGTTGGTCAAGCAGGACCTGCCCTTCATGAACCCATGCTGGCTGGGCATTGTCCCCTGGTTATCTTCTATGCGCTGTATGAGTGCGCTTAGGATGAACTTTTCCATAATCTTCCTGGGTATCAAGGTAAACCTCCCTGGACCCCTTTGTCCTTCAGGACTGTCTCCTAAGGTTCTCTCACAACCACTGTCCTGAACAGGCCAAAGTCTGCCCTCTGGAAGTCCATTGTAGTGGTTTTGCTGAGGCCCCTTCTTACTTCACCAAGATTCAACAACTCTATCATTTAATGGTTGCTAAGCCCAAAACAGGCTGTAATCACTGCATCACACACCAGTCCTTCTCTGTTTATAAACAGCATGTCTTGTGAGGCACCTCCCCTGGTAGGCTCACTTGCTTGCTGTGTCAGGAAACTATCTTACACGCACACACAAATGCAAAGGAAACATCAGCTCCTATAACAACAAATTTCTGTGCCCAGGTGTAGCTACTTGACAGTCAAGATGGCCCTGTGCAGGTGGCTGCCCTGAAAAGGTGAATATTAAAGATATAGGGCCTGATATTACTAGTTATTAGGGAAGAAGGTACTCTTTTAACCTTAATTATGTTTGAAAGAGCAATATCTTTGTTGGTTTCAGAGTATGTATTTGCAAATGTAGTGATAGTAACAACAACAAAAAAGGGATATCTGTCTTTTAATGTGACATTCTTCAACTTTCATTTTGATAAATTGTAAGAAAAACTTTCTTAACTGTACAGCAAATAAAAAAATGACAGTTTTGCTTTTTGCATATGAAAAAGACTGGTTTCCCATTTTGATTTGTATATTTATAATGCAGGTCAGAAATTTTCCACTGGTGCAGGTTTTAGAAATTAACAAACTCATGTCTCTTGCAGCTTCTTATGCCATATTATTTTTGCACTCTGAATCAAATTCTAATTTTATTTACTTGGGGGTTTATATTTCAGCCACCAGTATTAATTGTTATTCTTTAGTTCTTTTCAATTTTTAAGCCTTCAGATTTTTTTTTCAGATTAATATACCCAACCACTTTATTTTTAATTGTATTTCCAGTTTCAACTACACATCGTTTCACTTAGGTCAACTTTCTTTTACATTGCAGATTCCTTTGAAGGTCCCTTAGTTCTGAAGTAAATCTGCCTCTTTTTATTTCCTCTTTCCCTTATAAATTCTGTTCAACTTATTCTAGCCAGTCTGGTTCTGATTTATGTTTCATTTATTTACATTTCATTATTTTCACCTTTTAAACTTCTTTCACCCTGCAATTTCTCATTTTCCAATTCTTTTCAACTGCTTGGAATTGCCTCCTCCACACCTATTAAAGAATCCTTGGTTTTTATTGTATTAGATTTTTCCCCCATGCTGGAAGAAATCTTCCTTCAAACATTTTTTTAAATTTTTTAAACATACTTTGTTTTATTTTCAGCTTTTTTTGCCTAATGCTTTTGAAAACTGACAAAAACTGATGCCCTTTAAAAGGTGGCTTGTAAACATAGCTAATTCTTCTGTGACTAGCACTTTGAAATAGTTCAGGATTTTAATGACATATGATTTCAAAGAAGAAAAAAAAGAGGGTGGGAACATATCAGTCTCAGTCTGGCATGTTTCTTCTCACTATTTGACTGCATTAAAAATGAGAAAGGAAATGAGGATCTGTTTTGCTCTGTATTAAGACTGGCCCCAACATAGAAAGGGAAAAAAGGCCTTGTTATGACGGAAGAGGACTGATAAAAATCCTGATGCAATATTAAGAAATAACTTTAAAGGCAACGTATTTGCTGCAGTACTTTTTTATTTCAAGCTGTTAAAAATGAGACAAAGAAGTAACCCTGTTCTCTGTTCCATTTCACACATTTTGGAAAAATCCTCTTGACTGAGATAAATGTCTTATCTCATATTTCTGTTTTCTAAATCTATTTTCTATTTCAAGACTGCATTTTATTAACCATTTCTGAAGTCTAATAAGCTTTTCATCTACGCATACTACAATACTATATTTCCTTTTAGATTTCAGTTTCACACCATTTCAAAAGGGAATGGCTTTTAAAACTGAACATGGAATTTCAGTGGTGAATACACTTTGGGCAGCGTGGGGGGACCATGTTTAAAGTAAAGATTCCCATTTATTTTCCAGGACATTAAACTGATCCCTGCTTTTGTTAGACTGTAATTACACAATGACATCTGGAGTATTCAATGACTTTCACAGGGAATTCTTGTCGTCCTCTATATTCTGTTCATTTCAGTTTGTTTTGCAGTGTCAGAATCTCTCTCTCTCTCTCTGGTGAAACTCAGGTGAATTATTTAAGCATTTTCATCTTCAATCTTTATTGGCATGATGAGATTGGTACACATGTATTCCCCAAGCTGCGTTAAAAACTAAAGTTACATTGTCTGGGCATGGCAATATAGTTTAACCAGCCATCATGCCATGAGGCAGAATGGATGAATGTCTTGTTAGCAAACCATTATGTTAATTCACATCTTTTGTAGTGCCCTGTAATATAGTACATTTCTTTATATGGGATGACTCCCAGTTTGATTTCACATTCATTGCCTTCCCTGTTCACTCCACAAAGCTAAGGAGTGTAGAGTTTCAAACACTCTTTTAACCAACACCCAAGTTTGGCAAGAATGATGATTCTTTAGCCAACACATACACAAATTTTTGAATTTTATGGGCAAAATTGACCAGGTTTCAATTGCCTAATGTAGAAAGGCCATCAGTGTTATGTATTTAGGTTTGACAAAAAAATGTATATTTACAATTAAAAAAATGCAGAGGGAAGGGGAAAATATGCTTATAAGGAGCCTTCTCTGTTTTACTTTCCAATTAACTCTACTGCTTTGAAAGAGGTTGAGTTTATAAAGGTCTGCATGTAATGAAATTATACCCTGTAGACTGCCATTTGTACTTGTTCAGTTTCTTAGTTGTTTTAACTGAAATCCTGAGACTTGCACATTTTTATTACTTATTCACCTTATTAGGGTTAATAAACATTTAAATTTTATTGACCTGCCTAAATCTGGTTCCTATTCCATTATTAATAATTATGAAAAATACACATTATTCTACAGATATACATGGTTTCCCTTTTAAGAGAATAAATCATATACACAATTCCTTTCCTTTAGTATTGTCAGAGAAATTTCTGAAGGGTAAGAATGAGGACTTTCACAGGTCTGAGCTCACATGCCAAATTATATGCTACATAAATCTATCAATATTTGCTTTTACACTAAGAAATATAGCTCAGAAATATATTTAATAACTGTTCCTTGTGAAATACGCAATATGATTAAAAATATCAGTTAATTTGACCCATATTTCTCCTCATAGAATGTGTGCAATTACGTGGATAACACAGAGGAGTTGCATTTTTACTCCTGAGTGCATCTGTGTGAGTTTAGGTTGTAAAATAGTACTAAGGTCACTGTTCTGTGGCTTTGCTTAATCCTCATTCATGTACTTTTCAAAAGTAGCTGTGTCCTAAACAGAAAAAAATTGTAACATGTATGTAAAGAGCTGTACTCACAGTTAACACCTTCAAATATAAAGGCATCCCCAAAATTTCTTCAAGATGAAGAAGGCACAAAAGACACTCAGAAAAAAATAGTAGAAAATGAAATATCTGTAGTGGATCAAACTAAAAAATCTATGTGTAACTACTCATTTATTTCATGATAGTTTAAAGTAATAAAATCCATGTAACAAAATGTATAAATTCAATATATCACATAAGAATTCTAGATGAAAAGTACTTTGTTTATGTTTCTATATATTACACCCACACATGTATAGCTAGATGTACAGAAAGATAAACAGAAATCTAAGCTAGAGACACACAGTGAGGGAGTGATCTACCATCACAGTAAGAGAGCACTCAGTGGAAAAAGGCAGTAAAAATATTAAAGAAAACATAACCTGGATAAAACAAGAACTTGAGTTTGAAGTTTAGTAAAGAGTTCCAGCAGGGATGGGAAAATAACTATAATACATTCCCACAGGACAATATTGCCTGTTCCTTTTGCTGGGTGCTCTGGATTTCATCTGCATTAAACATTTGGAAAAAAATCAGGTTTTGCTCACGGGCATATTCTTGAGGGAAGAAGTGATACAGGAAGTACAGTCAATTTTTTCTTTGAACAGCATCCCATTGTGCCAGAAATGCAATATTACAGTTTTACAGAAAAAAGGAAAAATACTATTTTCTTTTTCATAGGGACCTTTTTGCTGCTCACTGGCGATGTAACATTTATTAAAGAGGACATAAATATCTGCTCTGTTATGAGGAAAGTATAGGTGGTTTGTTTGTGTTATTAGATGAATATCCTAATTCAAGGAGGCATATTCCTAAACTCTTCAAGATGCATGTAAGTCACCATGAAGGAATTTAGCAGTGTTTTAACATCACTAATTTCAAGGGGGTAAAGCACCAGTGTTATGAGAACATCGTCTATGAACAGCTGTCTTCAAATCACTGTACCAGACTATGCACCCCACAGGGTACAGAGGTCATACTACCAGGGTGCATAGGACAGCCTAGTCTTTACAGTATTTGCAAGCTTGCGTCAGGACCACACAACAGGTCAGCTTAATTTCTAGATAGACAAGCCATTCCCCAGTATCAAACCATCTATGCTCAATGTGCTACAGTATCAACAGCCAAGAAACAAGTGGCTTTCAAAATGACTACTTTAAAGAAGATGGTTTAGTATAAATATAAGTTGAAAAGATGGTGCAGCACATGATTAGGATAGCAAGGCAATAATGTGTTTGTGGATGAAGCATAGATGCCATCAGGGCTTTAGTGTCAGATATCTTGGCAAGCATATGAAAAGAGATTATGTAAAATCTGGATTTGATAAGAAACATTTACACTTAGGAATGCATGGGCTACAAAAGTGAGAGATATGAAGGGTGCAAGAACACATTATAATAAATGCTATCTTTTACTCTGTGAATACAAGCAGATGAAACAACTTACACAGCATCCATCCATGACTTTTTTGTAGTGTCAACAAAAAGAAATAAAACCATAAAGATGTTGGTTTTGATGAGTCAGTCAGTTCTCAGAGATTCTTATACCCCCTTCCCTTTGAGGTCTAGATACAGCATATCCAGGAAAAGGTTTGTAGGAACTATCTGTGGGACTACCTTGGGATCCCTCCAAAGTCCTCCTAAAAGACTGTTATTTATGAGCAATATATTGGAAGCTTAGTGGAGAAGGGACACAGGAATGTCACAGTCATAGTAAGAGTTCAGCTGACAGAGCCAGAAAACACCACCAGTCCTAGTTATAGCAAACAGGTCTATAATAGTTCCCATGTTTGCCTTTGACCCCTAGTCTTGCTCTCTCTGAGCCCATTCCCAATGTTTGAAACAGGCTGATCTAGGTTCTTGATTTAAGTAAACATTAACTGTTTCTTCAGCCATGTACAAAAAGTTTTGACTACAAGAGAATAACATGACAATTAGACCCTAACTCCTAAATTCAAATTAGTGCCATTAGAGTCTCACACAGTTTTTACTAGGACCAATAGAGTTTGTCCAGCTTTGAATTTAAGCTGTCTGGGCCTCCAGCTGTGAGGCACAGACCTGTTAGAGTGTTCAGTAATAGCAGGGTTAGAATCATCATATAAAAAAGGCCTTTTCTAATTTCTAGCCCTTTTCTCTGGTGCTTTTCTCACCTGTCCAATGCTCCTCTGGATCCTAAGTCAGAATTCCCTCCTCCTGTAGAAGAAATGGAGGGCACAATGCAATGAAGATATGTCCACATGTTGAGCTCTTTGCTTAGGAAGAGAAGGATATGTTGGTTAGCTTGTATTTTGTTTTGTTTAAATTTTTTTTTTTAACAGTTTGATACTTTTTATTTCTTTTTTTTTTTTTTTTTTTTTAATGGATAAAGTTTGAAAAGTGCAGAATTGTCTTCCCCATCCTCATTTGACAAAATGGGCTACCGTGTGCTACACAGGGACTGTCAATGTTTCTCAGACCTTTACCTTATTGCTTAAAACAGGGCAGGCAATGGTGACCTGGCAGCTGGACAGTTGTTAAAATGAGATAAAATCAGGTAAGGCCAAGGCAAGCCAGATTAAGTCCTGATATCCTGCACTGTCAGACAGGACAACATTTGTGCCTTTTTATTTGTAGGGACAGAATAATATTTACTGAGCTTTATCTAACACTGCCACCCAATTTTTAGTCTTGGTTGCTCCGTTTCTACAAAAACGTCTACTTTTTTTTTTTTTTTCCTAGTTTTTAGTACTACATGTTATCAGTAATAGAAGCATTCTTCTGTATGTCAGTCATTTGTCTAGCAGCAACCATTAAATGCTCATTGCAA
This sequence comes from Todiramphus chloris collaris, assembly GCA_025345505.1. Classification (NCBI taxonomy): domain Eukaryota; kingdom Metazoa; phylum Chordata; class Aves; order Coraciiformes; family Alcedinidae; genus Todiramphus; species Todiramphus chloris. The sequence continues at coordinate 44,016,155 of JANVCC010000010.1, read as the reverse complement.
CAAAAAACTCAATGATTTTGTCACTCTTCCACAATGCCTCTCAGTAGGGTGGCTTGTAAAACACCTCATTTCTTATTGGACTTAGAGGCATTTTAGATAGTTAGTGTCTTCTCCTTTCCAAAGCTCCCACTGTTTCTCACAGACAAAACAGGTGTCTGGAATATGCGTATGACTGACTTTGCTAGCCGTTGTCTGGAAGATGTAAACAGTCAAGGTGATCAGTCATGCATATAGCCTATGTTTTGTGAGCTATTAAGCATGTGTGGTGCCCCAGAAGATGACAGCAGGGAATCTGCAGCTTTGTAAGCTTTTCTCCCCTTATTTTTCTTACGCATAAAGTCAGACAACATTATTCTTCACCAGGCTGAATTATATGAAGTTTTACTTCGTTGTTCTTGAACAATTATTATCCCAGTAGAGTATAACCTCTGTTTTGCTTGGTTTCAGTACTTTTAGAGCAAATAAATGTCAGTGAGCTAGTGTACTGAAATAATAAAAGAAGAAAGAAAATGGTATAATCAGCTCAGGACAGGATTTTTATCAAAGTCAATTCAGAGTAAAAACATGTAGTTGTAAAAACAATTCAATTATATTTAACCAAACCACTATCTGAAGCTACACAGTCTCCTTGATAGTGAAAATTATAATTAATCCACTGAAATATTACAGTCAACAAAAAAAAAAAAAGAAAAGTTAGTTCTTGGAAAAAAGCAGTGTCACTGGGCTGGTGAATGCAAATGACCTTAGTTCTTATGTATCTGATGAAAGATAAAAATTAATTGTAGTAGTAGTCTGAACAATACTTTGGAAAAAGTATCTGTATTAAGTATTTGGGAATGTATTTATAGTCAAATATGTACTTTTTTTTTCCCTTTGTCAAATCAAAATGTCTTGTTATAACTCAGGTTGTGTTACTTTATTGATCTAGATTGTATTTTTCACACCTTAAGGAGGACTGTACTTACAAGATTCTACAAATTTCCTTGCTATACTCAAGCTCTTATATGGGTGAAAGATGAACCACCTTACAGATGGAGCCAAGAACTTATTTCTTGCCAAATGATATAGTAACAATCAAATACAAACTAACCCAACAATTATTACTATAGTCCACTTGTAATGGGAAACACCTGTAGTTAATAATATGGTTAAGGCTGAGGTCCATAAATATCTGAGTATGGAGGTTACAGTGAGTTTTCCACATCATTTGTTCTTTGCTAGGAGTACTATGATGTTGCTGGGGATTTCTTCTTTCTTTGTATTGGATCTACTTGGGTATCTTTTTATGTTTCTTAGCACAGTCTGATTATATGTTCTTTCTTCACTGAATCATAGGTAAAGTTTGACTTTCTTCATCCTTTAGTTATGACTTTAAGTTGCACAATAACCTCCCTCAACTCCAATTACCATGAAGACTTATTGTCTGTTATTCAATTACTGCCTAGACTTAACATCAGGGTATTCACAGGGCTAATCTAAACCAAGATAATCAATAGCAATTGATCATGAGACAGCTGCAAAAATTAGCTTAGGCCAAGACAAATCCAGATAAATTTGGAGATCTCATACCCCCAAGGGACCTCTCAGATTAATTGACCTTATACTAGTTGAGGGAGAAATCATATTTCCTTTGATAAAACCTTTTTGAGAAGACACTATAACTGTAGGATGACCAAAAAATCTATGTACTTGCTGTGAAGGAAAAGGAAGTTTTACCAAAAGGTGCAAATTCTTTTCTCATATGCTGAAAAGTTAAGCCAGTCCTTCTGAAAAACAAACCATTAAAAAAAAAAACACATGAGACATAATGTAATACATGGGTAGGAATCCAATTCAGCAACTACTGCCAGTAATATATATCTATCCAGTCCCATGGCTGCCGCAATAACTGTGTGGGTGTAAGAGCCTGAAGTGCTTCCTTTATTAATCTTAGTATCAATCTGGTTATTTTTTAAACTTAAATTTTGTTTGTAGATCTGTAGGCTTATTGGTAGTAATTTATTCAGTTAATGCACTAAAAAGCACAGTAGAGTCTGGTCTTGAAATAAAAATGTAAAAAATGACTGAATGAAGACAACGAATGCTGCTTTTTAACAAATTTGTATTAGAACCCTGTAATATTCTGAAAATTAAGGTGTAGGCAAACTTGCCTGGTCTGTGCTACAACAAGGCTGCAGCTATATCTCTCAATATCCTTGAGAGATGATTTGATACTTGATGTATTTTTCACACTATTTTATGGGAAGATTGCAGCAATTAATGTTGCTGGTTCTGAGTCTTCATGCTTTTGAAAGATGGTGTTTTTAGCAGCATAGACATCTGTATTTGTTCATTTGGGTTTTACTGTTGCTGCTGATCTAAGGAATCCTGTTCTTTTAATAATTGTTTGGAACAATGTCTCAATGCATTATTTAGTTTTGTCGTGGTTTAGGGTCAGGGCAGCCCCTTAAACCTATAACAGACACTCTCTGTTAACCCCCCTCCCTCCCCAGAGGGGAAGAGAAAGGGAATAAGGGAGAGAGACTTAGCGATTAGAAAAGGAAACTAAAACAGCTTTAATGAAAAGGAAAATAATAATTATAAAAATGGAATATATACAAATATATACAAAACCAGTATCGAACCCAACCCCCCTGATGGTAATTACATCACCGTCACCACTGATGCTGTGCAGGCTCTGGGGGAGTCCCAGACTGGGCCCCGCAACAGACGGGAGCTGTGTTCAGGAGCTGGATTCTGGTACTGGGTTCAGGAACACGCAGATTGGATCGAAGGCAGAACAAACAGAGTCCTCCTTGGGTGCTCCGAGGAAGGAACCGAAAGAGGACCCGAGCCAAGCCAAGCAAAAGCTGGCAAAGCAGTCCAAGACGGGAGAGAAGAGCCCAGAGACCCTTCGGGTCCCTCAGCTCTAGGCCGAATATGGCGTATATGGGATGGAATACCTCGCTGGTCAGTTTAGAGTCACCCGTCCTGTCTGCTCCTCCCTGAAGGTGCGGCCCTTCACTTTCTGCACCCCCCAATGTGGTACACAGGACCCAGCAGTGGCCTTGGTCTGCACACCAATCCTTGGTAGTAACTCTAAACATAAGGTGTTATCACTGCTAGAAGCAGGCACTGTCTGTGAGAACAGGCTGCCAACTTCAGAAAGTGCAGTTAATTAAAAGAACCAAGCTGAAAAGTAAAATTACTGAACACAATTAGTTCTGTTTTCACTCAAACCAGGACAAGTTTCTATAAACCAGTGATAATGACTTCAAGAGCAGAAAAAAAAACATTTTTCAGAAGAAAACTGGGTGATTGTGTGTCACGGTTTAGGGTCAGGGCAGCCCCTTAGACCTATAACAGACTCTCTCTGTTAACCCCCCTCCCTCCCCAGAGGGGAAGAGAAAGGGAATAAGGGAGAGAGACTTAGTGATTAGAAAAGGAAACTACAACAGCTTTAATGGAAATAAAATTAATAATTATAAAAATGGAATATATACAAATATCTACAAAACCTGTACCAAACCCAACCCCCCTGATGGTAATTACATCACCGTCACCACTGATGCTGTGGGGGCACTGGGGGAGTCCCAGACTGGGCCCCGCAGCAGACGGGAGCTGTGTTCAGGAGCTGGATTCTGGTACTGGGTTCAGGAACACGCAGACCGGATCGAAGGCAGAACGGACAGAGTCCTCCTTGGGTGCTCCGAGGAAGGAACCGAAAGAGGACCCAAGCCAAGCCAAGCAAAAGCTGGCAAAGCAGTCCAAGACGGGAGAGAAGAGCCCAGAGACTCTTTGGATCCCTCAGCTCTAGACCAAATATGACGTATATGGGATGGAATACCTCACTGGTCAGTTTAGAGTCACCTGTCCTGTCCGCTCCTCCCTGAAGGTGCAGCCTTTCACTTTCTGCACCCCCCAGTGTGGTACACAGGACCCAGCAGTGGCCTTGGTCTGCACACCAATCCTTGGTGGTAACTCTAAACATGAGGTGTTATCACTGCTAGAAGCAGACACTGTCTGTGAGAACAGGCTGCTAATTTCAGAAAGTGCAGTTAATTAGAAGAACCAAGCTGAAAAGTAAAATTACTGAACACAATTAGTTCTGTTTTCACTCAAACCAGGACATTGTGCAACGAGGTGGGACTTATTAAACAAATATAAAATTAAATGGGACTTAGATACTAAGCAGTTATTCAGGGTGAAAAAATGGACTAAGGAAAAAACAAAATGGTCCTCAGAAGTGATTTTGCATGGATGACATTGAAGTCTTTATTAGCAGATTTGCTGCAGAGATTATGGGTGGTGTAGGGAATTACCACAATATGGTTGAGGAAGTAGTAAAGGTAGTGTAGGCACAGAGTACTACTGCTCTATTCTCTGTGTGCATTAAGAAGGGCCAATAGAGAGGAAGTGATAAAGAAAAGATTCTGTCTTTTAATAGGCAGGCTTATAATTAAATCAATGTGTGATGAAGGGAAGAGAACATCCTGGATAAACCTAAGTACAAATTTATACAGAGATTAACAATTATGAATACATAAATGGGAAGTTGCACCAGGGGAACTTTGTATTAGACATTTGGAAACATTTTTTTACAGAAAGGGTTCTAAAGCACTGGAACAGGCTGCCCAGGGAACTGGTGGAGTCACAATCCCTGGAGGTAGTTAAAAGACATGCAGATGTAGTGCCCAGGGAAATGGTATAGTGGTGACCTGGCAGTGCTGGGTGAATGGTTAGGCCTAATGACCTTGAAGGCATCTTCCAACCAGAACAATTCTATGATCCTATATCCTTAGAAGTTGTAATCCAACTGAATGGCAACCACTTTGGATGCCGTTCTACCACTAAAAACTTGATTTGGATCCAAAAAGCACCAAGGAAAAATTTATGAAAGAGAAACTAACCAAAGGTTATTAAACCCAAAGTGCTACATCTTGCTAAAACAAATCATGAGTTACAAATCACCAAAGGCTAGGACATTATCAGGAAATTGTCAGTATGTATATTTCTCATCCTTCTTTATTGTAAGACCTGACCTCTGTAGAAGGGTGCTGGGTGTACAGTCTGAGTAATTAGAGATTTTAAAATATTTTTCTGATTACTAATATGATATAAAACCCCCATGAAAGTCAGAGGAGACACAGGTAACCACTATCCAGTTATGATCTTTGAATCTGGTGAGAAATACTTTTCCTGAATAGATTTCATAAATATAAGATATTTGCTCCTGATTGTCATGTCAGAAAATAAGAAATATCTTCTACAAAGTACTGGAAACAGTTTGTTTTATTGTTCCAGCATGAAAGAGATGTAAATTCCTGAAATTTTCCTGAGCCAGTGTGGAAGTGAATCTGGAATAAAGCCTCATCCCCAAATTAGAATCATAGAATGGTTTGGATTGGAAGGGACTTCAAAGGTCATTTCGTTCCAGTGCTCCTGTCATGGGCAGGGACACCTCCCACTACACCAGCTTGTGCAAAGCCCTATCTAACCTGACCTTGGATGCATCCAGTGATGGAACATCCATAAATTCTGGATGATAAAAAGGACTTAAAATCTCCTGTGACCTTAAGATGTCACAAAAATATGTAGATTCGATTATTAAGGTAAAGTGGAGATTGTGCAACAAAAGTTCAGTAGAGGGAATGGACATATGGACCTGATCTTAAACCAAAATGATTCTGTGATTCTATGATGCTACAGCGTAGGTGAATGTACGAAGCAGAAGGTGACAGTAAAAAATTGCACAGTAGCTTCATTTGGAGAAAAGAGCAGTTTAGACTCCAGAACTGGATGTTGTCAGGAAAAATACAACTTTTTTTTTTTCTTTTTTGATGGAAATGCACTTCATATAAAATTAAAAATTCAACACTTTTATTCAGAAATGGAAGTATCTTTAGTAGGAATTTTATCTCACATAACACATAAAGAAGTGATGAAGATGTAAATGAAGAAATATAAAAATAAACTAACCACCTTTGATTTCTGGAAAGGAAATACAATAGAAATTCTTCTTTTACAATTGCTCTCCCACTACAGTCTAAAAAGAGCAGCTCCAAAGTTGCAATAAAGTATTTCTATGTATTTTGCGGAACTCACCATACTGTTTTTCTAAATCATCAGTCTGCTCCAATAGATTGCCCTCAAAACCAAACAAAACTCAGAAAGTATGATATATTACAGTTAAAACAGCATTATTAATCTTTTCTCTATTAATTTTCACTATAAATTCAGCTATTGGGAGTTGTAAACCCTAACTGTAAAGTAAATTAC